>VYZV01000044.1:11730-25521 GCA_013401275.1 Pandion haliaetus
ACATTTTGGCGGGTCCGACATTTTGGCGCAGGGAATTTTTCCAGCAGCTTCTTAAAGGGGCCGCCTCTGCAGCCTCCCTCCCCTGCCACCAAGGAAAACCGTGCCACACAAACCCATAACATATGTTAACTCTTGATATCTATTGTTTGTGTCCTGATTACTTTGCTTTTCCATTTCGCTATATTGTTTTCATACATTATTAGGATTTCCATTTTCCTTTGTTCAGCTTTTGGTTTTGTGTGTGTATCTATGCCTAACTATCTGGTTTTGTGTGTCCACACGATAAAGAAGAAAAGGAAGGAAGGAAAATAACTAGGAAATTCTTCTTGATTTTAGATCTTGAGTCACAGAGATGTCAGCAGTTACCTGTTACAGGTAGGAAACATTTTTACCTCAAGATGAATTTTATTTTTATTAAAGAACAAAAATATTTTTGAGACATCAGCTCAAAGGTTGAAATAATATATTCTACTTATTATAGGAAGAGCTATTCTAAGAGTCTAAGTTTATGAACGTTACTTTGGTTTTATTCCATTTTTAAAGCAATAGAGCTTATTTATATATTCTACTTTCATTTGGTTTTTTTTCTACATGTTGAATTTCTGTGCACTGAAGTACACCGTGCTTCTGCAGCCTGTTGTGATTTATCTTAAAGACTATAGTAACTTGTATTGATAAAAAAACTAAGGCTGCAACTTGGATGGAAAGAAAGCTGGGAACTAAGGGAGAATGCATACCTGCTATGGCCATTTCCCATATTCCAAATATTATGGTGTTTAATAGGTATGCACAGCCTTTTTTGTGTGTGTTGTTATTTTGCAGTATTAACAGATCATCAGGATTTGAATAACACAGAACTGAAAACCATTCTGAACAGCACAGCTCCGCAACAGTATCGCATTAGAGCAAAGCTGAGAACTTATAAACCGCAGAAGCTCTATCAGTCTATTAAACTTCATTGTTCCAAATGCAACTCTTTGTAAGTGTTTCACACAATAAAAGTAATTACAGATTGTTCTGTATGTTTTGGGATTTTCAGTGTATTCTCATTGTCTCTTTTGAGCTCTCTACATGAGCTGAATGTAAATGTATTTCATTTTGAGCAAAGATTTGAAACTCACTGGTAATAGGTAGGAAAATTTTAAATCACCAAATGGGTTCCATTTACAGAACCCTTTGAGTGCTTTCAAAACAATAAGTTTTCTTTATTTTCAAATTTAGCGGTATGTTTTTTCCCCATACCAAAGTTGTGTTTAAGTACCTGTTTCTGTATTGCAGTTTTAAAGTAAGGTAAGCAAAAAAGTATGATAGTCTCCAAGTGAATGAATAAAATATCTTTGACTAAAGTGTATCTTCCAGAGAAGGTATCTTTTCTGGACCCAGAAGTATCAGGGAAACACCATTCACGTTGGTATTTTTGTCTTTTTTCTGACCTGAGTCAGTTCGCTGACCGTTTTAGCATTGTTATTTCCCCTGTAATGCAGTTTGTCATTGTATCAAATAATGCTCAGTCAAATAATCATACACCATTTATGGTGTATATTCATCTAAAAAGGAAAGAAAGTTTGTTTGAAATGGCCTATTGTTGATTAAACTACTGAGTGGCATGAATTACAGTGCTATTCATGATCATCTGAATCCTGTATTGCTTTTTTTGCCTGACTTAGCTTAGCATCAGTCCCAAGCAAACAGCTTTATTGTTATTGGTGTAAACTATTGCTTTCTTGAAATGGTGGTACATGAACATTCTCCTAGTCTTTTGAAATTTTTTGCACAATCAAGATTTATTGGATACAAATATCACTGAGAGAAGAAAATGCCCCTACTATCCTTCTCTTACAGCTTTTGCATGCGAAGTAGCATGCTTGCAGCTTTAAAAACATTGGTCCTTATCAGATGTTACAACGTTCTCTTGGTTGCTAATGTAAGAGGAAGTGCTTCCTCGTCTTCACAACATAAAAGTACATGGTCTTTATTGCCAAGTATAAAAAGGAGATAATTACCAACTCTGCCACTTTTGTCACATAATTGATATATTTGCCAACTGTGTATAGTAATAAGCAGATACAATTGATAGAATTATTTTGTTTGTTCCGTATGAACTTCATCCTTATCCCACAACTTTCCATGACTACTATAGCCTTTTTATATATTCTTGACTTGTTAATATCTTCGTTTCTGTTCATTTGAGTCTTCTCCTGTTTCACATATTGCTGCCTTCTCTTTGCCACAGAATTAGGGCAGACTTTTAACCGGATAGACTTGTGAGGCTTTAGTTAGCTTATTTTCTACTACTGCTACCACTGTCCTGCTGCAGTGATAGGACTGCTTGCAGTGCTTTCCCAGAAATTTTGCTTCTTTTCTCAACCTTGTGCATCAGGTAGGTGGAATCAGTGAAATATAGTGGAGCTGTACTGCAGCCTGGATTGGGTGAGTTAAGAGGCCCACGAAGGAAATATGATTTAGGGGCATCCTTCTTTCCTACATGTTCTGCTGTGGCAGAAGTAGTTGTTTCATATTTTAGCATATGCTGAAGAGCCTGACTGAACAAAGTTCAATGCAAGTTTGATCCTTTAACACTTTATGCAGTAAGATGCATATAATGCTTGGAGTATAAAATCCTTGAGAGGTATATTTTTGGTTTTTAGACTTCAGCTGGAAGCTTTTCTTAAATAGCAAACTATTGATATATGTGTATGTAGTTTTATTCATGTATCCACATAACAGAAGTTTCAACCCTCGTGTGTAGCTTAGTTCAGAACCAATTCATTCCATTCCTGCCTCTGCAGGAAATCTACAGGCAGGCTGTAGAGGCTGGAAAAGTTTAATGGGTGTATCTGGAAAGATGACCTGTTATATTAGGTCCATTGCTTTTGCATTTAAAATAGTAATCCAGGAACATAGGTGGAAACAGTTCATGTGAACAGTTCATGCAATGAAAGTTCATGTTCAGGAAGATGTCTTGTGTGCCAATTCTACAGTCATAGCAGAATAATATCAACGTTTGGTTTCATAGGCAGAAATTGTTCTATTCACTGGTAGAAGCAACTGCTCTTGGGTTCGAAAGTGAAATCATCAAAATAATCTGCAGGACTTGATGGTATTTTTTCTTCAACTCCACTCTGAAGCTTGGCACCTACTTTCTTTCAGTGTTTTATGAAATAGCCCAAGCTTTTGCCTTTTTTGTCATTATCCTTTTTTTCATGGTTCATATTCTACCTGAAGCCAGCAGGTCTGTCTTGCTTAGCAGAAAACATTCTAATGCATTTTCAGTTTGCATGCCAGCCACTGGCTTTTTGCGTGTTGCTGATAGTATTGGTAAAATCTGAATGGCCTGCATCACTTCTCTCTGGATCACAACTGGAAATGCACAAATGGTGCACTCCAGCAGGACAGGAAAGAAACTGTAGTGTAGAGTTGCAGGTTTTCCCTTTACANATATGCAAAGTAAAATAGGCTAGAACATGAAACTTGAAATTATATAAGCTTATATAGTCTTTTCACTCTGCTGCACTTGTATGGCCCTTTTAAGGCCCAACTGAAATAACATCAATCTGATACATTTGTTTTTCCACGGACTTACATATGTGTGGATGAAGCCACTAAGCTGCCTCTGCTTCTAGGTAAGACTAGATTACTTAGCATATTTATTAACATGGAAATGAATAATCTTGTCATAATTTGCTATACAGCTCTAAATGTTTAAACTGATATAACAACAAAGTTATTTTTCCTGTATGTACTTTAACTCTCATGACTATATTTTAATATTTATTCGGAGTACTGTCATCCTTGTTGCTAGATTGCCTAAAGAGAAGCTGTTAGAATTAACTTACTCATTTTGGAAATGGTTTTAGGCAAGAAGTTCCAGATGGAGATGACTTTGACTTTATTTTACAAGGCTCTGCTGTTGCTGCCCCAAACCCAGAATTACACAATACATCCTGGTATGATTCTGTAATGTGGACTACACAAGACCAGAAACAAAGGAAAATAGCTATCCATTTTGTAAAGCATGATGAAATGCTTCAACAGCCTGAAGATACTTTGCTTATGATAGAAGGTAAGATAAATTGCAAATATACCTCTTCTTATATCACAGTGTTCACTCTAAGTATCTACAAAGTTATGTTGAAGTTGTATTCGGTGTAAGTAGTGATGATGATAAAGGTATCTTCAAAGAAAAGACAAACTCAGCTGGAACTTTAAGTTACTGTTGTGCAAACAGGAAAATGTCATCTGTGAAGGTCTTGTAAGATGCTTCTGTCTATATTAAAACCATACCAATATGTTTCTTGTTGATTCTGCTAAATTTAACATCTGAGTGGTGGGTTTGTTTTTTTTTTCAAGCTGTGCTTACTGATTTTTCAGTTCTGATTTGAAAACTCGTGGA
The DNA here is from genome assembly GCA_013401275.1 of Pandion haliaetus. Lineage (NCBI taxonomy): Eukaryota > Metazoa > Chordata > Aves > Accipitriformes > Pandionidae > Pandion > Pandion haliaetus. The sequence goes on from VYZV01000044.1 coordinate 16,124, forward strand.
GTCTTCTAAAAAACCCTGTTTTTAGTATTGAAGTGGAAAAGTTTTGGAAGGCTTCTCATAATACAAACCTACAATTAACTTTGTTAGCCTCTGGATGTCAGTGTTGTTTCAGATTAATAGAGCTTCTCGCAGCGTGAGATTTTTTTGGTTTGGTTTGGTTTTTGTCAGATTTCCTCAGGGAAGAGAAATAGCCACTGAACTTTAAACAAAGCAGTTTAGCAAGAATACTTATAAGGAATGTTTTGAATAGAATAAAAGTAATAAATAATTGCATGTAGTACCATTCTGAGTTTAAAACATTTAAAGTCTTCAGTTGTGTTCCAGTAGTGGTGTGAATAAGCAAATTAAGTCAGGTGGTCCTTTGTGTGAGGGTCAATGACAAAACCCCTTCTGTCTTCTGCTTTGTTTTATATTCAACTAGTTCTGATAGCTGCTTTATTTCTGACATGTTCCAAACTGGATTTTTTTTTTTTCTATCTAGCCTTCTCTTTGTGAAAACAAAAGAAAAAAGAATCTAGTTCTACTCTGTTTTCCTAAAATAACTGAACAATATGAATTGGTAAATCTTTTTTCAGATATTAAAGTGCTAGCAGCTCAGTACGTGTGTATGTGGATATACGTGCTTCATGTTGGAGCACAAGGAAAAGGATAATCAGTGGTTTAGCACTTTTTTCCCAGAACATTGATCATGAACCTTGCCAAAGCTACATGCTATTTTAATTTTTATCTTTAAGTTTTTGGAGGTAGAGATTTTGAAGTCTCCCTAGAAATCTTCCCAGCACTTTTCCAAATACAGACAACCCTCAAAGGCCAAACACATTACAACATTTATTAGACAGATGTGGTCTAGATTCTACTCATTTGTTAAACGCAAGCAATTTGCTCTTCCACAACACAATACTCTATTCTTCCCCATAATCATTATGCTGAAGCAAGGACTTCTTTTTGAGTGTTTGGCATCTATTGGGCTAGAATTGAGGGAATAGTTGGATAATGGACAGAATTTTATGTGACCCTTGACAAGGAGTGAGGGGATTCCATAACCATTGCTACAAATTAGTTGAACTGAAGAGTGAAATGTTACAGTTAATGAGTAGATTAATGCTCCTTGCATATCCTCATTATTTGTGCATGAAATCACTGATGGTCAACCCCTGGTAATTCTCTTGTGTTTTATGCCAGTCTGTTAGAAGCCAGAATACATTTGCTCGATGTAACTTCGTATTATAGGAGAGTTGAAATTCTGAAGACCTTTTAGCAATGTTAGTTAAAACTACCCTGAATTTTGTGCGTTAATCCCTTCAATGACAGTTGAAATGTATGAGGGATGTGTTATCTGTGTGACTGTACTTGGAGTACCTCTGTTTTCTAACTTTTTGGGAAGTCATCTCAAATACGTGTGCCTCAGTTTATTTTTTTTACTAGAAGTTAAGTTCATTGAGGAGGTTTCATGTTGTGCATTTTTTCATCACCAGTAATAATGCAATTTTATTGATTTCATTTTCTTCTCTAGTTACCTCTGCAATCCAAGTAACATATATGCAATAAATATTTCTGAATCCAGTGTTGTAATTACTTGTCATAAAGTCTTTGAAATATCTTAGTTATAGTTAGTGGTAAACAACACAGTTGTAGAATATATTTATTTTAGAACAGTTTGCTCACTTTTTTTATTGTTGTTCACAAGCTGATTAAATCATATATTTTTATTGAACTATTTCCAAATAACTGTTCTCTCTGTGTTAAACTAATAAATTTACTACATTTCCACTGAATTGGTGAAATGTCGGAAAGATTCTGTAATCTGTTCTGCAGTCCATACTACAGAGACTGAAGGGAAGTTATTCTGTGATTTGTAATAAATTTGAAAAAACTTTTTCCTGTCACTGGAATTGGAAAATCTCAAGGTTCCAACTGTAATACATTAAATTTCTGCTGTGTTCCTAGCATGGCCCCAGTTTAGTAGCACTCAAATTAGCATGAAGTTTGGTGGTTCTACATTTCCTACCTCATGTCAATTATGATATGGTTGAATACTTTTTCATAAACTGCTGTTTAAAAGCTGAAAAAACACATACTTAGGAGCAATTATGAAAAGTCGGGGGGCTTTTTTCCCCCCCAAAAAATAGCTAATAAAATCATAGGAGAAATAAAATGAAAGTGATGCTAACTAAATACAACCTTATGGCTACAGTGATAGCTATGATAGTTATTAAGGCATCTGCTCTTATAAATGCCCATCTTTGTAGCCATCACAGAAACATGGTGGGACGACTCCCATGACTGGAGTGCAGCAATGGATGGCTATAAGCTCTTGAGAAGGAATAGAAAGGAAGGAGAGGTGGTGGGGTGGCTGTCTATGTTAGGAAGTGTTTTGATTGTACAGAGCTCCATAATTGGTCCTGCACTTTGGTCACAACAACCCCATGCAATGCTACAGGCTTGGGGAAGAGTGGCTGGAAAGCTGCCCGGCGGGAAAGGACCTGGGGGTGCGGGTCAACAGCTGGCTGAATATGAGCCAGCAGTGTGCCCAGGTGGCCAAGAAGGCCAACGGCATCCTGGCCTGTACCAGAAACAGTGTGGTCAGCAGGAGCAGGGAAGTGATCGTCCCCCTGTACTCGGCACTGGTGAGGCCGCACCTTGAGTCCCGTGTTCAGTTTTGGGCCCCTCACTACAAGAAAGACATTGAGGTGCTAGAGCGTGTCCAGAGAAGGGCAATGAAGCTGGTGAGTGGCCTGGAGCACAAGTCTGATGAGGAGCGGCTGAGGGAACTGGGGTTGTTTAGCCTGGAGAAAAGGAGGCTGAGGGGAGACCTTCTTGCTCTCTACAACTACCTGAAAGGAGGTTGTAGTGAGGTGGGTGCTGGTCTCTTCTATCAAGTAACTAGTGATAGGATGAGAGGAAATGGCCTCAAGTTGTGGCAGGGGAGGTTTAGATTGGACACTAGGAGAACTTTCTTTACTGAAAATGTTGTTACGCATTGGAACAGGCTTCCCAGGGAAGTGGTTGAGTCACCATCCCTGGAGGTATTCAAAAAGCATGTAGACAAGGCACTTCAGGACATGGTTTAGTCAGTATGGTTGACGGTTGGACTCAATGATCTTAAAAGTCTTTTCCAACCTAAATGATTCTATGATCTTTGAGTCTGTTGTTGAGCAAGAGTGAGAAGGTTATGGGCCATTTTTTCAGTTTTCAATAGTGGGTCTCAATTTTTATTGAAGGTCCTGAAATGAACATCTGATCAGCCAAGAAATGCAACTTGTTCAATTTATTCTTGATTATAGTTTAAAAAGACATGTTTTTCTGTTTTTAATAGGTGGAACTCTAAAAGAAGTCTGGAAGCTTACAAGAAGATTTAAATGTGTTATTCCTGTGAGATCCACAGAAGACGATCTTGAATTATTAGATCTTTCAGCTCCTTTTCTTTTACAAGGGAACATAAAATATTATGGGTAGGTTCAAAGTATTTGTTGATATTTTCTTAGTTGCAGTAATAGATAGATATCATTTTCTTCAGTAATTCAAAGCACAGTGCTCAAGGGATAACTTACCCAAAGATTCTTTGATGCAAAATACATAACATGATCAGCAGTACTGAGATCAGGGTTGAAATGCCATACTGCTACCTCATATCAAAGGACTTAGCTGCAGTTGGTCTTTATCTTGCTCTATAAATCTTATGCCCTTAATTACACAGCACCCCAGGTTCAGTCTTGCCTGTGGTGTGTGGGTAGGGCAGTACACCACAGACACAGAAATGCACATATGAGTCTCTTTAGGCTGCAAAATGCCTAAGTCTTCCTCTTTTAGACCAGATCTTCCATTTTCTGGCCAGAAAAATACCATTTTTCGGGTCTCACTCGTTAGACTAAAGCCAAAACATATGTTGCTTTAAAAAGGTATGCTAGTATTTTTTGTACACAGGTAATATTTAAATAGAGACCCAGAAAGTAATTTTAGGCTGTCAATCCATGTTTCATTCTCTCTCATTCCTAGTGTTGGGAAAGCTTGGTGTTTGGAAGAAATAAGGGATTTTGGAAAACCTTTCCTCACCCTTTGCTATTTGTTGAGAGCTACAACACTGCTAAGTGCCTTTACCTATTTGTAGATGTCAGTCATTGTAGAGAGGACTTCATCGGGTTTCTGAATTCCGTAGTTTCAAGGCTGTGGAATATGGTACACACATCTAGGTCTGGTATCTGTGCTATGCCATGCAATACCATGTTCCTGCTCAATGAGAGCTAGCAGCAGTATGTTCTCCCAGTACTGCACAGCAGCATGCAGTTACTGAGCTCAGAAATAACAGTCTACTTCAGGCAAGCTGAGTCCTCCCTCTCAGCAGCCCTAATAAGTTCAAGCAGAGCGCTGTGTTCCACTATTTCAGTCCTGTAGGCAGTAAAGAAATTTCTGTGCAGAAATATTTCATGTTTCACATGAACCCTAAAGTTTCCCATAAGGGCCTGATAAAACAAATACAGAGAATTTTTTCTCTTTGTCATATATTATTTGACCTTTACAGATACGGCTGTCCACAGCTTTTTTAAATAAAGGCAATATATGGGTATTCCTACTGGGACTGGATCTTCACCAGTACAAAGTATTTCCCCTTGCGTTTCATAATCCATATATTTCCCCAGCTATGCACAACTCGCCTTCAGACATCATTCTCTGTTTAATGGCTGCACTGTAAAAGCCAATGCTCTATAAGATAGTCCATGATTGTTTACAGGATATTTAGGAAGGAACTTCATGAGGACATTGACATTTCAGAGCTTTGTTCCATGCACTTTTTTATCAGTAGCATATACTTAGCAAAGTCTAAAAAAGATTCTGCATAGTAGAATGAAAAGCAAAGTTATTTTTACTGTAGGAATGAGCTTGAATACCTGTATAAATATTTGTGTGTGTGCATATGCATGTATATTCATACATATACATATAAAAATAAACACACACACACTTGCGTATAAAAAACAAAGTTCACAGCTAAGTTGTTAGAGTGTGGGTGGGTTTTTTAAAGGAAAAAAGTAACTTCATTGGCTTGGTATCACTTGAGCAGAACTAGTGCAATTGATTTTTATGAAATGTTTTGCATGTAACTCCAAAAGTTAATAAATGTCTATTTTAAGTTCTAATTGTAATATACTAGCACAGAAGCTTAATTTGGAAAAAACCCAGTTGTTCTGTAATTTTATTCCTTGAGGCAAATGAGAACAACTTTGAAAACAGTTTTTCAATATTTTTGTCCACTTGCAGGATTTGCTTACTATGTCACGTGTAAAATTTATAATTACTGGTGTAAATATAACAGTAATGAAAGAGATTGTTTTAGTAACTCATAGTTAATATTTTTCAACATAGGTAAAGCCAAATTTCTCCTCTAACCCTGTTGTGTTTTTACAGTGTGCTACAAGTTGAGGTTCATTGCTGCTTTTACGAAGTGAGATGTTGTTTGTATTGCTAAACGAGGTGGTGACATGAGTATATCATTAGCAGTGTGTCCTGGTTTCAGCTGGGATAGAATTAGTTGTCTTCCTAGTAGCTGGGTATAGTGCTATGTTTTTGAGCTAGGTATGAGAAGAATGTTGGTAACACACTGATGGTTTCAGTTGTTGCTAAGTAATGTTTAGACTAAAGTCAAGGACTTTTCAGCTTCTCATACCCAGCCAGCAAGAAGGCTGGAGGGGCACAAGAAGTTGGGAGGGGACACAGTCAGGGCAGCTGACCCAATCTGGCCAACGGGGTATTCCATACCATGTGACGTATATGAACTGGGCGGGGGGGTGGATCACCACTAGGGGACTAACAGGGCGTCAGTCAGTGGGTGGTGAGCAATTGCACCTGTGCATCACTTGTATATTCTAATCCTTTTATTAGTACTGTTGTAATTTCATTAGTGTTATCATTATTAGTTTCTTCTTTTCTATTAAACCATTCTTATCTCAACCCACGAGTTTTACTTCTTTTTCTGATTTTTTTTCCTCCCCCATCCCACTGGGTAGGGGGGGAAGTGAGTGAGCGGCTGCGTGGTGCTTAGTTGCTGGCTGGGGTTAAACCATGACACAGTGATGTAAGAATATATGTTTAGCAACATAGTGATCTTAGAATGGTTTGGCTTGGAAGAGACCTTTACAGATCATCTAGTCCAACCCCCCTGCCATGGGCAGGGCCTTCTTTCACTAGATAAGGTTGCTCAAAGCCCCATCCAACCTGATCTTGAACACTTCCAGTGACTGGACATCTACAACTTCTCTGGGCAACCTGTTCCAGTGTCTCACCACCCTCAGAGTGAAGAATTTCTTCCTTCTGTACAACCTAAATCTACCCTCTTTCAGTTTAAAACCATTGCCCCTTGTCCTGTCACTAAGGGCCTTGGTAAAAAGTGTCTCTCCATCTTTCTTATAAGCCCCCTTTATATATTGAAAGGCTGCAATAAGCTCTCCCTGGAACCTTCTATTCTCCAGGCTGAAGAACCCCAGCTCTCTCAGCCTTGATGTACAGTTTTCCTCCTTTCTGTTCAGTGAGGTGGTCTTTTCCAGACCAACATTTATTTCTTCTCTGGCATAATTCAAAAGCAGCATTAAGGGTTTTGATGTGTGGGTCTAAAGCTTGTGTGTCTAGTAAAATAGTTATTTTAAACAGCAATAGAAATATCTTTGCACTCCCACTGAGTAAGGAAATCAGAATTTTTTTTTTTTTCTGTGCAGAAAGCTTCTAGTATAAGTAAATCAGTGTTTGGTTAGTCTCAGTTTCTTGTTTTAAATGCTAGGTGCAAGCAGTGTTCAACTCCAAAGCCTATCAAGTGCCTAAGTTCCATTGCAGCAGAACAACGACCATCATGGGAACCAACTGAAATAGCACAAGGTCAGCTGATATGATATTGTCCTGAAATACTTTTGTGCCTTGATTCTGATGTGTTTATATGAAATAGTTTGGTTTCTGGTTGCAGTTTTGTACAGAGAGCCTGTAATTTATAGTTATGCGTTTGAGTATAAAGCTGTAAAATTTATTCGCCTTTTACCAGTTGAAGTAACATACTTACTTTTGAAACCATTACAGTATAAATTAAAGGATTTTATATGTTGAATAGTTTCTTCTACCATAGGTGTCACTAGTAACACTTATCGTAGTACAGATGTGATGAATTTTTAAACTACGTACGCGCTTGCAGTCCTAGAAGTTAGTCTTGCTGCCCTTTTGAAGATACAGTTTTTCTGACCTGAACTAAAGAGGCTCCTATTTAATGACTAATACAAGTTAGACTTTTATCTCCTGCAAGCCTTATCAATGCTAAGCATATTACAGAGAGCCTGCAAGAAATAATATTCAAATGAAAGGAATTACACCATAACATATACGTATGTTCTATGCTTTGTGTGTTCCTTGCTTTACTTTATGTAGTCAACATGTTCAAATGCTGGGGGTAAAATGGAGCTTAAAACTTCACAACACATTAAGGAAAAAGAATATTTTCATGTTTATCAATTCATGGTCTAACATATTAAGTTGTAATATCTAGCAGTATCTAGACTTTATAAAAGAAAAAAAACTATTCACGTGATACAGTAGTTCTCTTAAATAAACTGTCAATTATATTCTATTAAATAAATGTAAGGTAATATATAACTGGCAGTGTTACACCACCTGCGATTGACATTTAATTCTTAAAATGAAAACAATATTTATTAAATGCTTTCTGGTGTTTAAACTATTTTATGTATATTATTCTTTTATCATCTGTATTTTCAGACTAAATGATAACCTGCAAGTATATCAGATCAGTTGAACATAAAACGGCTACCCAATTTAAGTAGATGTACCCAGAAGAGACTGACGCAGAGTTGCATTAACATTGTATGTTATTTTGTGTTTGCAGCATAACAGTTGCTGCTGCCAGTGAGAGAATTACTATAGTCATTTACTTACGCTAGAATATATTCAGAACTGCCAGCAAAGTTTTTCTGAGTAAGACTTTGCCTGGTAGCTTTTACTACATCATGTAAAACAAACTGTTTTCCTCAGAATATATGTTTTCAGGTGGAATGCTATCTTATTATCACTGAATTAAGAGCAAGTCTCCTTTAATCTTCCATCAATAAAAGAACAGGAAGATCCTACCAACGTAGGATCTAAGATCTAAGCATTTCTTTTACTAGAATGAGAATAAGTACTTAAAAATCTTTCTGCATTTTTATAGACTTGTCTATTAAAGTGTTTCTAGGCAAATTGCAATGTGCTGTCAAAATAGAACCGCATTTTGTGATTCAGAGCCTCTATTTTTTGGCCTGTCAATTTATACTTTTAATGACAGTATTCAAAGTCAGTTACTATTAAAGGAGCGATATTGTGAGCTTGAGTTGTTATGATTTGTCTTTCATATTCACTCTAAGAAAGAGATCCATTTTTTCTTTCTTTAGTTTTAGGTATTGTGCTGCTCCAGTATGTTTTTATTATGAAGTTTACACTGGTTGATGGAACAGGAGCACTAAATGCATACCTTTTTGATTATGTAAGTAAATCCAGGTAAAGGCAGACTCTACAGATTATGGAAATTTGGATTTTATTTGTTTTTAAAATAGCAAATGTATATATAGAAATACTCATTCTATGTTATCTGCAGTGTTTTGTGAGGACAGTTACAATTGCTGTAATGTTATTAATACTGTCCATCAGTGAAGATGCACAGAATGTAATTTTTAGTAATTTTTTCAATAAAATATCAGCGTATAGAATATCAAAGCGTAAAGACAAAACTGAAGCTTATAGACAGATATTGGCTATTTCCATAGATTTCTATATATTTCCATGGCTGAATTTCTCCTTTTATTGGCAATGTTAAATTATTCAGCCTGAATGCTGCGTGAATGATGGGAGCATTTCAGGATTTATGCAGGTAACTTCTGGATTATTTCAAAATCTTACTACCTCTTTTTTTAACTCTCAGTAGAATCTATCCATTCAGTAACTCTTCATTTTTGTTTCATATGACCATGAGGTAGAAGATGCCTTCCTTCCCCTGAACCTAGGCAGGACTCAACTATAGCTATGCAGATATTCATCTTTGAGTTCAGAGGCAGTTTATTCAACTACTTTGCTAACCTTAGAATTAACCTATCTTCGGTTTTCTCTGAAGCACCTTAAGACCATTCCTGCTACCTGAGACACTGAAGAATGGATGGTTTTCCTGTCACTACATACTGTATAGTAATTTTACCTTCTGAAGGCTAAAAAAACACCATTCATTCTATCTTCTTCCATATAAGAGGTTTTTTCATATCAGTTTTTTCTTCCATATCAGAGTTCTTTGAAAACTCTGACCATCCTTACTGTTGTTCTTCTGGATTCTTCCCAGGTGGCCCACATCTTCCTTAAAGTGCTAAAACAGTACCCTAGCATGA
>VYZV01000045.1:984-25944 GCA_013401275.1 Pandion haliaetus
TTTTGTAACCCTGTGGATTGAAAAGTGTTCCCTATTATTCCTTAGATCCAAAGAAGTTTCTTTAGCTTAGTAATATTATTTTTGTATTCAGTCTTGGAGTATAATTGGGTCTTACTAATTAGCACAGAATGAAAGTGTTTTGTATTTGAGAATTTAGAGCAATAATTAAATTATAATTATGGAATTTTTGGACACTAGCTTGGTTGAATCTGAGTAGTGGTCGCCTAAGAAAACACATTGTCAGCATCTGAGTGGTTTACTATACAAGCATACAGAACCAAGGCTTAAACTACTGTTTTATAAAGGCCAAAATCCCACCTAGTATTTTTTTAGATAATTATTTGGAAAGTGTTACTGAGTTATGGGGTAATTAGTGTCCAAGCTGACTGTTGGAGTTTTGAATACAAAAATAGGTCATACCTGTTGCACATTGAAGTTAGTCCTAACAGACCAAAAGAGTTTCAGAAGTGTGCTCAGTAGGATCAGGCAATTCACCATGCATCTAAAGTCCTGGCAAGTTATAAGAAGTATTCTGCCTGCTACTTCTTCCTCTTCCCTTGCCAAAGAGAAAGATAAGTGTATATGTGTAAATTGTCCAGATCCCAGTTGCACAGCATTACACCTTGTTTGAAATATTTGCTTTCCTTGTTTGCCTGCTGACACTGCCTCATGAGCTTTCAAATTGGAAAAAGTGTGAATGATGATACAAAGGATTTCAGAGCCCAGCTACTAGCTCTTAAGTCAAGCAAATGTTTTATGCAAATTTCAAATCGTAGCAGGTTTTTTTTCTTTTTCAATATTCAGTGCATTTTTGGGTCTGTCTTGAGTTGTATTTTGAATAGGAGTAGTTCCTGATTTGGGATTTAAGTGTGAGTTGGCATTCCAAGAAGTGATGGCAGATAAAGAAAGAAGAGTAGATACTAAGTGCTATTCCATTAAATTGTAGAAAGCTACTTCTCAATCTCATTCATTTACTAACCTACTGTGAAAAATTAGCTGTGATACAGGTGCAGTAAGATGATACAAACTGATAGCCTACTCTGTTCTGGGATTCAGTTGGTTTTTTATCTGATCAGGCAGGTGGGAGCTGAAAGAGCTACATGAATATTTCTTGCTGGAATATAGAACCCTAATGAGTTTTGGAAAAGAATAAGCAAGGCTTAATCTTTAATATTTGTTGTGTCTGCTGAATGAATTGTATTGTCTTCCTCTTTTATTTCTGAAATAAAACTGAACTTAAAAATCTCTTGGCAGCGTGTTGTCTGTTTTCTGTGCAGATGTTTTCAAATAGTTTATTTTAATCTGGGAAGTTCGTACCTTCACCTGTTTTTTGGAGATCATGCAGAAGCTGTTGTTCTGGGTAATTGGTATCTATTTCAGAACCTCATTATTTGCCCTGCACAGGCCCTGACTGACAACAAAGGCCTTGGACTCAAGGCTGACACTTGGAATTCACATGGAGGGGCCAAGCACTAAATCCTGCTCAGCTCTGATATGTGAAATTACTTGTTAGGAACCTTCTCTTTTTAATTTCGTAAGCCTTCAGAAAAGGGAATGCTGCTCACATCTGTGGTACAGCAGTGCCTACAATTGTGTGTACCATACGGTTGGGAAGAAGTTGCTGTCCTGCTGTACTGTGGGTTTTGTTGATGATGCCTTACTTAAGCCTCTGTTTGCTGAAGAACCTTTTGATCTAAAAACTTTGGTGGCAATTTACAGCATTGTCATGAGGTTATCTAGGTTTTTTTTCATCACAGTTCAGTCATTTTAGTGAAGGACAGTTCTTAATAGGTTAACAAAATATGCAGAGTTGAAATACAGCACTGTAAGTGTTTCAAAGCTACCATATAGACTTTCAAAAAGCTGTCAGTACAGAGATTTATTCTACATCTATATTACCTGAATGTTCAGTTCTGCTTTTCTTATTGCAGTTACGTTGTTCCTAAGTCCCTACTTTTTGTTTCACAGGTAAGGAACTGTGTGCCTCGTGCCTCATTGTGCATTGTAAGGTAACCTTTCCAGAACAGTGAGTAATTACACCTACAGATCGTGTGGTGGAAAGGGCACTGTGACATGAACTTCTGGAGTTTTTAATAGAGCATTTAGCATGGACAGTTATTTTAATTAACTTTGTCCAGGTGGCTTTTATCTGATCATGCCCATAAATGATTATCACTAATAAATTCTACTGTAATTTATACTAGTTCAGAGTGGAGGTTAGTTTAAAATTTGGATGGTGTCAAGTCAGAAAAGAAAATCAAGCACTAGCGGGTGAGGGAGAGAGAGAAAATGTGTAGTAATGTTGAGGAGACATAGAGTGGGCTAGGTAGGTAGCATGTACCTTCTGCAGCTACCTTTGTTTTGAAAACTCAAAATTTCAGTGTAGTTGTGCTTAAAAGACTGACCTATGTTCTGTGCCGCTAAACTGAGCATGACAAGTATTATACAGTAAAATTCATCTTTTTCAAAAGGCACTGAGAGTGTTAGGCAATACTGGAAGAACAATAATGCTATTTCTTCAAATACATAGGATGATAAATCCATTTACGGCTACTTACCATGAGAAGGAAAAGACTGTTTACATGACATGACACATTCTCACTTGTGTTTTGACTTTGTATCCTTCTCAAGTAAAATCAAGTATTCCTTTGACAGGTTGTTGCAATACAGTTTTCAGTTATATGTAAAGGAGAATTGCTCAACGTTTTCCTATTACTGTTTTATTTTAGATGCACCTCTGTAACAGTGGAATTGGGAATGAATTTGAGACTTCTATTTTACAGCTTCTCCCAGAGTACCTCTTATTCTCATGGGCCCTTCCCCTTTATTCCTAGGTTGTTTTCCCTTTTCCAAAATGTTTGGACTTGAGTAGCCAAAAGCAGCAGCAGATTCCAGAATCTCAGTGGATGTTTGCTGAAGTGGGCTGTGCCCGGAGGTGTGTGAGTATATGGGATTGCTAAATCTTCTCCAAGGAAAAAGGGCGAGGGAAGATGATGTGTGTGTGCCCTGTGACTGTATTTCCCAGTTGTAAACGAGCAGGTCCTGAGGGGTCTCATTTGGATACACACATGCACACACGCTGCATGGGCTGGTATTCTGCATGCAGTACAAGTCAGAACTCATCATTTAGCCTTTGTGTGCCTTAACTCTGCAGGTTTTTAGAGGCAATAATACCCTAGCCTCAAGCCAAACCTTTCTGTACCTCAGTACAAAAAAGACATGGAGTGGGTCCAGAGGAGGGGCACAAAAATTATCAGAGGGATGGAACACCTCTCCTTCGAGGAAAGGCTGAGAGAGTTGGGGTTGTTCAGCTAGGAGAAGAAAAGGCTCTGGGGAGGCCTTATTGCAGCCTTTTAGTACTTAAAGGGGGCTTATAAAGAAAGATGGGGAGACTTTTTAGTAGGGCCTGTAGCGATAGGACAAGGGGTAATGGTTTTAAACTAAAAGAGGGTAGATTCAGGCTAGATACAAGGAAGAAAGGTTTTCCGATGAGGGTGATGAAACGCTGGAGCAGGTTGCCTAAAGAGGCGGTGGATGCCCCATCCCTGGAGATATTCAAGGTCAGGTTGGATGGGGCTCTGAGCAACCTGATCTAGTTGAAGATGTCCCTGCTCATGGCAGGGGGCGTTGGACTAGATGGCCTTTAAAGGTCCCTTCCAACCCAAACCATTCTGTGATTCTTTCTGTACTTTGAGTTTTATTTGCTGTGGGGTTTGGGGCTTCAAACCAGTCCTGCAGAAGCAGACTGATCCGGTGATATGTTGCATGTTCTTATTTCTCAGATAGTACATTACATGAAGATAGGCGGTGCATGGTAAATCTTGACCTTTCCTCCCAGGCAATACTCTAGAACTTAATCTGAACTGATGTCTGGGCTCACAATTGTGTGGTCGTGACATGCAAAGCTGGACTTGAGCATAGCCTTGACTCAACTGGTGTTGAGGATGTAACTTAAGCAGTTGCATAAGGCCATTTTGGACAGAACTGGGAAAAGAACTTAGGCTCTATTTTGATGATTGTAAATGAAATCAAGGCAATTTTGCCAGATCTGTGGTTTGTCTGTCAGTAATTACTAGATTCCCACTTAGGTCTTGAATCCAGCCTAAGACCTAAAGACCTTTATAATCTGTGCTGTACCATCATCTCACAAATGGCTGTTTAAGGTACCTGCAAAGCATCTGTCGCATTCCTTTTCTCTTCTGCCCCCTTAAGAAAGCATCAATGTACTTTTCCTGTGAAAACTCCTCCCACTTGAGAAGTTCTGAGGTCCTCTTCTAGTTCAGGATGATTTCAGTTGTGGGGATGGACCATTTAGACTGAAGAAGATTCCTGAAAAAGCCCTATGTTTGCAAAAGGTTGTAAAGGGTTCTCTATTTACATAGTCTGGGAAAGCTAATCAAGGCTAAACAATGAGGCACTGATGTAAAAATAATAAGTGAAGTAGCCTGATAACTCAGTTCACTGGTAATAATGACACTTTTACAGCCTGGACTGCTGTGTAGAGCCGGTACGATTTAGTTCTGTGATAGAAGCTTGGGCTTTGTCGTGGTGGGGTTCCACCCAAAGTCAAACTTCAACCCTAGTGCAGCTGGAAATCTCACTGCATTGCAGTCTCAGAGTAAACAGGCCCTCAGGAGCTGTGCTGAAATATATTTTCAGGTCACACACTAAAGCTTAGTAAACTGATAGTTGTACTTTTTTTAATAAAAAAAGTAAAATATTTTTGCATCCTGCTTTCCAGAGCAAAGTAGCTGGATCAAGGAGGTCTAGTACTGTTATATGATTAATGGTGACATTTTTCAGCTTCTAAGTTGCAGCCTGACCTGCTTCATTAAATGATGATACTTTGCTCTTTACCTTGAAAGAAAACAGCAGACACTGGTTACTTTGTGTCTTTTTCAGAAGAATTTGCAGACTATGTTTTCCTAGTTTCTCAAAAACCTCAGAACTGTTCACCTTGATCTTAATCCATCTCACTCAAATCATTGCAAGATTATAAAAGGCATTTTGCTTGGTTGCTGTAATCAAAGTTGGATCCAATGATCCGATTCAAATACTCTAAAGCTATAATGGGACAAATCAGAAGAAAATCTTTATTTCCTGTTTCATAGCATGTGATCAATCACAGAAATGCTTTGTATGGATTTGCTGTGCCTGTTAACTTCGGTGTTTGTTCTTTGCTAATTCTTCTCGGATTTCACCATTTTAAAACTTTGACCTGTATTGGGCACTTTGTTGGTTTTTTGGGGGGTTTTTTTTGGTTTTTTTTTTTCCCCAAGTATGGTAAATCCTTGTCTCACAGTGATTGTTGATTCAGGATTGACAGCAACAGCGTTGACACACAAGTGGATATACTCTTCTACAAACAAATAGCTGGGGAAGAATCATCTCTTCTGTTTTCTACACTTAAGTCTCAGGAATCTATCTTTGACCTTGTGCATATATGTTGTAAGAATTATTGAGGAATAAGGATGATGGGAGATACTGTTTGCAGACTAAGTTGCAACACTCCCCAAACAGAATGGAAATACAAAATGCCTTAAGGCAGCCTCCCTTGGGGTGGTAGCTGGGCGAGTTTTCAAGTCTGGCTTTCACTTACGGATGCTGCTGGGGTTGCCATTGAAAATGTGTGAATAAACGGGTAACTGAGCTCTTGTGGAAGTTGATACCTCTTTTTCTATACTTGGACTGTGTTGGTCTGTAAGACTGTGAAGGGGTGAGGGTGTCTAGGAGACAGACTGCTGGGAGACCTGAACCAGCTCTTGTTTTCCCCTCCAGCTCGCTCTATTCAGTCCACTGCCGTTACTTCACCTTCATAGACCACGTTCAGCCTTCTTTTTGGTTCCTCCTCACTTTTAGAAAACAACTCAATTAAAACACGCTGTTTCTTCACATTACTGTTTGCTTGATATAATAGATCAAAGGAAAATATGCAGAGTAAATTGCCTGCTTAATCAAACGTCATCTTTTGTTGACTGCTTTAGCGAACGCCTGCCCAAATGGCACAGGGCTGACCCCCTGCCTGAGCAGAGGTCTGCACGACCTGTTCCCAGCCGGCTCTGCTCAAGTACCAGGTGCCTAGACCCTGGCGAGCAAGCTGGCCAAACCAGTGCTGCTTTCAGTTACTCAATACTTGCTCTGCCTAAAGGTGTAATCTTTAACAGAAGTCTAACGTATTTTGCCTTGCTTGCATTTTTTTCCTCTAATCTTTCTGTTAAACCCAGTTAAACAAGGCAGTAATTCTGCTGTTACTTTTTGTGTAGCTTAAGATTAGGAGAAAAATCAAAATTGGCCCATACGAAGGAGATGAAACCATGTAGCTCTGTGTAGTCATAGCTCTCATTGTCTACAGGGTCTTGGCAATGCTCTTGGCTTTGTGGAGGGAAGTTGGAAAAGCAAGAATGAAGAAATCTCTGCTCATTTTTCCTGCTTTACTTATTGCATATGGGCAGAGTCCAAGGTGCTTTTGACACTCATTGCTTCTAAATGCTGCTCTTTTTTAGATTTAAAACAAGTAAGTTACAAGATTTTTCTTTTTTAGTGAAGTTATGCATCTGATAGGTGTATATATACAAGTTTGTGAAGACTGTAGGATAAGGAACAGTTTCAACACTTCTGCAAAATAAACAGTGTGATTATACAATAAAAATTTGGCTAACATC
Organism: Pandion haliaetus; assembly: GCA_013401275.1. Taxonomy (NCBI): domain Eukaryota; kingdom Metazoa; phylum Chordata; class Aves; order Accipitriformes; family Pandionidae; genus Pandion; species Pandion haliaetus. The sequence continues at coordinate 7,647 of VYZV01000045.1, forward strand.
TGTCAACATTTTAATAGATACAGCTTTTTTAAGATTTTTTATTACTTACCATTCGGCTTTATAACACAGAAGAAAATGAATGTGCTTATTCCATTTACTTAATGCCTAGCTATTGGTATGAGGTGCCATGTATAAAATGAAATTTGTCACGCACACTGATATTTCTTAAAACATGCCCTTTTCCGGAAAGAATTTATCAGAAAAAATACTTCATTTTAAATTCAAACTCTCAATATCATTTCCAGTGGGAACTGTCTGTCCTGGACCTCAGATTTCAAGATGTGACCATTGGAGAAGAATAGAATTTGCATTTCAGAGTTGCAGGAATAAAGGCTGTATTTTAGAGTAAGTTAATATTTTGTATTATTTCCATCATTCTTCACATTTAGAGAAGATACTCCAGCGATGGTACTAGTTTTACTTCCACTCTGTTTTCATGTACTGGTAACTTCTTTATGTAAGAGTAATTTTTTTTTTTTTTTATACTTTCTATTAATTTGTATATGTTTCCTTCTTTGGCCCTCTCAGTGATATCCTCTTTGTAAAATCTCGCCAAGCTATTGAATATTTTTGTGAGGTATAATACATCTAAACCTATGCTACCTACCATACTGATAAGATTGGTCAAAGATACCTGGGGAAAATTTGGCAACTCCACCTGTTTGCTCTGGTGTTGATCTATATTGCTTAGGCTTTATTCCACATTTATCCGCAGACTTTCATATCAATCTTGCTCAATCTTCTTGCACACCTTTCCTCAGCTGGGTCCTGAACTAATGAAGACATTTGCAGCTCTCTTTTTTTAATTATTTATTTTATTTATTTATTTATTTATTTTGCATTTTGACTTACAGGGGTCCTGACTGCAAATTGCACTAGAAGCCCAATGATGTCAAAGGTGCATAAATCAAATGCTGGTCTTCAGAATCGGGCCTCTCATCATCTACCCAAGGAAATTATTTTCAAAGACTACTTAAGGTAGTTTTAAAAGGCTTTTTAAAGTAGTGGGAATGTGTTTGTGAATAACTGATAGCACTCAGAGTCCTGCTTCACTCCTTACTTATCCCACAGAATTTTCAGAAATTGCTTCTTTTAGTCCCACGGTTCAGGAATTGTACTTTGTGCTGTTAAACTCTAAACGATATTGTACATTTTCCAAGGCAGAATATGGTTTAATAATAAATCTTTTACATGTTCTGGCTGACCGTACTGGGTTAAAGGTTTTTAAGTAAAAGCCAGTGCTGAGCATGGCACGTATAATTCAATCATTGCACAAACAATACAAAGTCCATTCATTATCTAATCAGAGGCTTTCTTGTATCTTCTTTTACCAGGTGAGATTTCTATTTATTAACCTCATCACTTTCATTATTGTAAGAAGGTGGTCTTAACTACTGATACTGCAATGAATTTTTTTGTTCCCAAAGTCCCCTTTTCAAAAGTTTGTCTTCTATTTCTTCAGGGTCTGAGTATGTACTTGTGACGGTACTCACTTCAGACAAAGAACACCCTCTCTTGCCAGTTAATGGAAAGATAGTGCCTCCTCTCAAGGGTGATTCAAAGTACCTAGATTAGCCTCTTTCTCTGGCTCACCTTCTGCCTGGCAGAGCCAAAAATCTGAGTCCACTCAGGTAATTCAGTTTACTCTTGAAGTCTCAAAACTGCCTTGATGAGCTTAATAAGCCTTCCCTTAGTAAGCTTTGACACACAAAAGTCTGTGTCTCACTTAAAACCTTGACTCTGGATCCTGTGCTCTTGTTCTCTTCCACGCTGGAGCAGTCTGTTCCTGAAGGGCTGTAGCCCACGGAAAGGACCCATGTTGGAGAAGTTCGTGAAGGACTGTCTCCTGTGGGAGGGACCCCACGGTGGAGCAGGGGACGAGTGAGGAGTCCTCCTCCTGAGGAGGAAGGAGCAGCAGAGACAAGGTGGGATGAACTGACCCCAATCCCCATTCCCTGTCCCCCTGCGCTGCTTGTGGGGAGGAGGTAGAGAAAATCAGGAGGGTAAAAGTGAGAAAACTCGTGGTTTGAGATAAAGACAGTTTAATAGGTAAAGCAAAAGCTATACAAGCAAAGCAAAACAAGGAATTATTTTACCACTTCCCATGGGCAGGCAGGTGTTCAACCATCTCCAGAAAAGCAGGGCTCCATCACGTGTAACGGTGACTTGGAAAGACAAATGCCATCACTCCCAACGCCATATGGTCAGTTGGGGTCAGCTGGAAACAGTGCTGGTAATTCAGGGATGTTTTCAATATTGCTGAGCAGTGCTTACACAGAGTCGAGGCCTTTGCTGCTTCTCACACCACCCCACCAGCAAGGAGGCTGGGGGGGGTGTGTGGTGGTGGCACAAAAAGTTGGGAGGGGACACAGCCGGGACAGCTGACCCCAACTGACCCAAGGAATATTCTAGACCATGTGACATCATGCCCAGTATTTAAACTGGGGGGAGTTGGCTGGGAGGGGTGGATCACTGCTCGGGAACTGGCTGGGCATCGGTCAGTGAGTGGTGAGCAATTGCATTGTGCATCACTTGTTTTGCATATTCTAATTTTTTTATTATTACTGTAATTTTATTATTATTAATTTTACTATCATTATTATTATTTTCTTCCTTTCTGTCCTATTAAACTGTCTTTATCTCAATGCATGAGTTTTACTTTTTTTTTTTTCCTCCAATTCTCTCCCCCATCCTACTGAGCAAGCGGCTGTGTGGTGCTTAGTTGCTGGCTGGGGTTAAACCACGACAATACAGTAAGTTTCTTTTGTACAGGTTAAAATATATACCAGGAGCGTACTGGCACCCTTAGTCCTGGTAATCACAGCTTCTCTCTCTGTCAAGAAGGAAATACAGTATGGCTGTGTATTAGATACAATGTGTGTTCTGGTGCTGCCTCCTTAATAAAGAGAAGAGAATACGAGCACTCTCTTCTCCCAGTGCAATCCTTAAATAAAGAAACCAGGATTATTTCTAGCTAGAAAATTATAAGCAACAATCCATGTTTGATTGAGAGAGAGCTCAGATCCAGGAACTCAGCTGTGTTACTTCCAGGTTTATTATTCATGTATACTAGTGGATAATCATACTATTATTTTTAGCTTTATGGCTAATAACTATCAGTATAACTGTGGGCTAGAGAAAACTGATCTGAATAGTTTCTATTACTAATAGCAGCTGACTTTCACTGCTCCTACTACTTACTAATGTCCCCTTCCCTAGCATTCCTCAAAAAATCCTTCCAAAAGAAGACCAAACTAAAATTCCTATGTTACTTACTAAAGAGCTTGGATCAGATTTGTGAAACGTGACAGATCAAAGAAACACACACACACAGATGAGGAATGCTCTGAAGAGCAGCTAAGCAGAGGCTACGTGCCATGGAGGCTCTGGGGAGAGCGATGGAGTGATTGACCACCCAACGGTGAGTGGGTGTCTTTGTTTCAGACAAAATGGCTGCATGAACTGTTAACAACCACTTGTATAACTGTTTGTCCCTGACAAAGAAATGCAGACTTACAACAGGACAAAACTAGTTTTAGGGGTACACTTACTCTTAGAGTAACATGGCTTATCTATGTATTAGATCTGCTTTTATACTGTGAACCTATGATGCTAATCAATAATATTTTTTATTCCTATAACTATATGAGGCACTAGCTTATTCTTTATACTTTTGGGTAGAGCCCTGTCAGTCCCTAAGCAAGTGACCTTACCTGCTGTGACTTCACCTATGACTAGCATCTGGGCAAGGTGCAGTGCAAACACCACAGACTGAGGCAAGCCTGCAGAGCTATTTAGTGATTATCATGGGTTTAAGATTTATATGAATTATGTGGAGCCAAATAAAGGCTCAACTTCATACTGAGTTTGCAAAGCCTCAGAACTGAGGCTTGTCAGGCTTGCTCAGTCTGATCTTCTACTGGCCTGTCTGCAACTTTGCTTTATTTGGTTTAGCTGCAACAGCAACTTTTCTATTTGACCAAATGTCTATGGCTAATTTATTTTACTTTTGATTTATCTTTCTATAGTATGATCATTGTCTTAGCTGTAACAAGCCCTCCCTCTATGTAGAATAAGATATAGCTGCCTGTTAACACAATGAAATACAGATCTGGTATAATAGTAGCAGCTTTGGGTAGTAAAGACAAAGGATGTGACATGAAGGAGTACAAGCATGAAGTGTTTAAGAGCACTTTGGGGCATAGACTTGGCAGTGGAGACCTCATGGTTATAAACAACTCAGCCAGACCGGCATGGGGAGTGTACATGTGGTTCAGCCCAACTCAAAGTATAAAAACCAAACAATGAATAAAGAAACTGTGAAGAAAGAAGTTTCAACCCATGTATTTCTTCCTGACACCTGGGGATGCCTGGCACTGTGAAAATGAGGATGCTCTAGAGAACAGTAATGGGAAACACGTTTATGTTGTTATTAACTGCATATTGCAATTGCTATACTCCAAGTGTTATATGTAGTTTATTATAATTTATTGTGATTTAAGCACATTGCTGGAACACCATGTTAATTAAAAATCCTGTGCAGTTTCACATGACTTCAAATAAACAAGTGTTGTATTAAGCATTAAACCCTCCACATGAGGAGTACCTAAAAAACCCCTGACATGAAGTTAAGTGTGTGCAGCTGCACCAGTCCATGACCTGACTTGAACACATACTCAGGCTCCAAAATGCTCTTGGCCATATTTACTCAGACACAGTTAGCAAAGAGTTTCTCCCTGTTCTAACCATTCATCTCCTGCTTGCTCTATCCACTTTTAACATATCTGAAGCAAAACACCAGTAAAGACCAGAAGTAAAATTCAGGTAACTTCTTATCTGTTGGAATCATATCCTTCAGTTCTTATCCATTTTCTTCTGCCATAGAGTCCCTTGTGGTCCCTGCTCCTCAACTTGCTGGGAATGCAAAGATGTGGCAGGCTGCAAATGGTACCATCAAGCCTTGTCTTCTTATTTGTGTAGGTAGGCATCAAGCCAGAGCTCTCCTGAATTCTTCAGAGAGCTGAGAGAGAGAAAGAGCACAAGAGGCCAAATTATGCAGGATTGCTTAGGGGAGTGTTGGTGGAAACAAGGGAAATGAGGGTTTGTGTGTTGTTTTGTAAGAGAAGAACAAGCCAACTCTTGTTCTTAGGATTCCAGTCTCTCCTCCCTCCTTCTGCAATTTTTTTTGCCAGTGTGGTGTTACTTACTGCACTATGTCTGCAAAAGCCGTGAGCAACGGCTTACATTGGTACTCAATGCCGTGTTTGGCACACAAGGACTTCACCAGAGGAGCCACCTTCCAGTAGTTGTGTCTTGGCATTGTGGGGAATAGGCTGTGAACAGGAGACAGACAAATTCTCTTCCAGAGCTCCATAAGAAATACTACCTTTCACATGTTCACATTCATTATTACTTCCCAGGAATCACCCAGCTCACACTAAGTAGGGTCTTTAGCTGCTCCTGGGTCTCCTTTCCCCTTGGCATGCTTCTAGCACAAGTAACTTGTAAGACTTCCCTGCTTCCCCCCCCCCTGTTATTTTCCGCAGTTGTCTCCAGCATTTCTGAAGTGACATTTCTCCAAATGAAATGATGCCATAAACTGGGAGAAACTACTTCCCCCCACCTCCCCTTTCTCCAGAAGTAACCATCTCCATAGCACAGAAAAGATGAGCCCATCCTTCGGTTGCATATCTCAGTCTCTAGAGTGATAGTGTAAGTAGTCAGTATAGGTAGGCTTAAACTACTGAGTTAGACTATAAACAGGGTGCCTTGGCATGTACATTTTCACTAATGCTTACAAGCTACTGCTTTGGATAGACCCTGCTTCTGTCTGTATGGTTCCATAGATCCTGCCCATGTTCCATTTTGGCTAGTCATTCTCACCTTCCTGAGGCTTCAGTGGAGGTTTTGAATTACATTACGATTCTCTTTAGGGTTTTCAGTCTTTTTAAAGACAAACTCATTGGTGTCCCACAACTATCTGTAGAACTCGGAGCAAAAAAGAATAGGGCAAAGAAAAAAAAAAAAAGAAGAAAAAAGTATTTTTAAAAAAAAGGGGGAAGAAAATTCTCTCTCAGGATGCATACTCACTGATGTTCAATCTGGAAGTTCAGATGCCCAGTAAACCAGTCATTGAACAGAGACTGTTCAACATTGCATGTTGCCTGGAGCTAGAGGGGAAAGGAAAGCAAAAATCAGTACAGATTGGTGACTGCAGCCTTTCTCATTTGTCTGAAGAGCACAGTATGCTGTGCTACTCTGTTCTATTGTTTTCTTTCAGCCTCAGCTGAGCTACCTCCAATCAGGGATCATAATCCTCCCTCAGCTTTGTGGACCAGCAGATGTACGTAGACTGGCTAACATGGACCACAGTAAAACTAGGAGTTGGCTCTGTGCTCCTGTGAAAAGCACGTGAACAGTCAAAAGTTCCTCCTGGGTCTTCTGCGAACCATGTCTGCAGAAAAAGCAGAGATGGGCAGGGTACGTCAGCAGTAAAGTCTGACCACCACGGGACTCCAATAAGTCTCTCTGCAGAGAGGGGACACCACACTGGCGTTCTACTAGCGCAAAATTGCTCAGCAAGAGCAGGACACAAACTTCCATCTCCACATAAGTGGAGAAGGCCCAAGACAGATTGATGCAGTAACTGGGGAGGTAGGTATATTCAGGAAATAGAGTTGGGACCTAGCTTTGATTTTAGATTGCCCGTGAACTTGTCATTGCTGTCCTCCTTTACTGTTGCCATAACTGAATCCCGTTATCCTATTAACCTTCACTTCCCAGTTACCAACAGGTTTTCAGCCTTAATGCAACAGAAGACTTGCTTGTCTTATGGTTGGAATTTGTACCTGTATGGCCACAATTCTTAAGAATGGAAAGTATTTTACCTGAGTAGACACCCAGTCCAAATTGTTGTCATAGTAAATATCCATAGGGATATGGTTCATCTGTGAAACCCAGACAAACCAGCTGCTCTCCAGCATCCTGTGCGATCAAACAAGAGGCCGGAATTCAGTAACAGGCAAGTAAGTCAATGATGAACCATTGCTATAACAGCATAGCCAGGCTTACAAACACGTGGCTGAACTCCAGCCTTGCTAATCCAGCACCTGGAATAACTTCCAAAACCTGGAAGTTTCATACTTCCTTATGAAACTCATGATTATTTAATATGTTTTGTTATAAAACTGGCATAACCTGATACCCATCTTGTTTCATCTGTAGCCAGGGACCAAACTGATTAGAATCAGTAACATGATCCAAGTGGAGAGCATATTGTCCATTCAAGCCAATGCTGCTGGGTAACGTCTGGGCATTTGCAAGCCCAGGCTAAGCTGTTTCTGTTAAATGTTCTCTTTCTCTAACCAGTAGCAGACCCAACACCAAAAGCACTGAATTTTATGTAAGGTAAGTATTTCTCAATTTGGTCAGCACTCAGTGAAGTCTCTTTGCTGCCAGAGCCAATGAGGCGACAAAACTTGAACTGGCAATTGAGCAGAAGAGTCTTAAGTTTAACTTTACGGAATTAAAAAACTAAGCAAAAAATGAGATGGTAAAGGAGAACATGGAAAGATAAGCAAAGGCAGAGAAAGGCAGGCAGGCAGGCACAGATGGAAAGAGTATGTAGAGGAAGGCTGAAGAACCTTCTAAAGAAATATCACCTGAATATAAAATAATATGCCAGGAGACTCTTTATTTCTAATAATGATCCATAAGTAAAAAAGAATCTGATATAGAAGGTCAGCATCCAGGCCAAGTCCTACCAAAAGCAGAGACAACAAGGAAAGAAAATAATTATAAATTACATTCACTGAATGTTTTTTCTAAGCTTCATGTTATATGTGCAAGAAAACAATCTACATTCAGCTTCTGTAGCTTTTTGCTAAGTTAAAGCATCTGGAGCAATCCAAGTTAGCATAAGCTAAAACCCCTTTTTTTTCACAGCTTGCTATAATAGAGCTGAATCTGAGCATTCACACCCAGTAAGTAGATTAATGTGTTAGCAAATGACTTTGCTTTCAGAAACAGGAGTTGAAGACCTGTATCAAATCACACAGTGAACTAAGTGCTAGACCAATGATCTCATTTTGGCTCGAAGTTGCTCTGCCCTCTTGTATGCATAACGTGCAAGGAAAGGAAGAATGAAGGATTAATTCTGGCTGCCTGGCATAGGATGTAATCCCAAGTATATGCATACTGCTAACAAATCAACAGGAACAGTTTGTATGAATCCACACCCCCCCATTCCTGACCACTACCGACCTTCCGATTTGCTTCCCAAACCAAAGGAGACGGTTCCCTTTGTGCTTCTGCAAATGAAGCGAAGCAGTACAAGCCAAACAGCCTGTTGCTTGTTTTCAGGCCTTTATCGTCAATCTGAGGAACATAATGGGTTTAGCAGAAAGTACGCAAAGCCACTGAAAACACCGCACCAAACTGACCGTCATATTAGACCTAATTGAATGGCATGCAGTGTCACACAGCAGGGACTGAGCTCTGGACAGAAGCCGGCTCCATGTTCAGAAGAAAGTTTGAAGGCCTACAACTGACCCCTTCTTGGTTGTACAAGTAGCAATACTTACCACCCAATACCTTTTTGTGTATGCAATATAAAATGTGTGGCAGTGGAAGTAGGTGGGAAACAGGAGCGGAGGAAGAGCTGTAAGGGAGAATTTATTATCACTGGTCATGTCACGGACTGAAAGACAGATAATCAAACTGGAAGCAAAGGATCCCTGAAAAGCTGCTCAATATGGAGAATATTCCAAGAAGTTCTAGGGCTGCAGAATTTTGTGGATGATATCAGTCTGCATCAATGCAGCCAACCAGTAAGCAATCTGGGAGCCTGCTGACCTCAAGAGGTAAAACAAAGGTAAGACAAGAAGCTCTCTGAAGCTTCCTTGAGGACAGTTCCTGCTCTTCAGCATGAGAGCCTGCTACTGCTTACATCACCTGTCAACACAGGTAGTATTGCCTCCCCTTCCTCATGGAGAGCTATGAGCACGGCTTCTTTTAGAGAAGAGTGAAAATAAAAAGGGGTGTGGAGAATCCCCCAAAATAAGGAGGACAAGACCCCAGAAACTTAATCATCCTTTTGAGTACCACAGTAACCACTTTGCAAGAAAGCAACTGACTCATACTGGTTAGGGTATTTATACGGGGCTCTGAGCAACCTGATCTAGTTGAAGATGTCCCTGCTCATTGCAGGGACGTTGGACTAGATGAGCTTTGGGGGTCCCTCCAACCCAAACCATGCTGTGAGTCTGTGATAAGTGCCTCTAAACATTTCTAGGTCTGTCCATTAATCTGATAGCGCTTACAAACCTGAGACTGCATTTTAGGCTTCTAACTGAGGAACAGACACAGAGTAGTATTCCGAGAAGTGGCTTCCACAGCCCCAAAGCTTATCTGGCTCCCCATTCAGTTGTTCAAAGCAGGGGAACAACAGGAATGCATATGAAATCCTTTGCCTACCAGGGATTTTGGGTTGCAAGAACAACTCAAACTCAACCTTCCAAATGGGCATCTCAGTTGCACTTAAAAAACCAAACCAAAACAACAAAAAACCCCACAGACTACTCTTGAATACTACTGAAAGATGTGGTATGACATCATAACATGGGATGACCTTCCTTAACCAGGCAGCTTGGGGTTGCATATGAGATATGCATATCTGAACTAAATCTGCTAGTTCTGTCCAGCCACTTGAGGGAAGAGCTGCTGCTGGAATGCAGCTCCTGCCATCCTGAGAGGTCAAGGGAAAAAACTGGTCAAATGAATCACACCTTGAAAGTGCCCATTTCTGCTGGTTTTAGGGTTCAAATTCATACTGTCCACTTTTCAGGCAAGCATCCTAGGCAGCAGACTTCACACTGTTCTGGAGAGATGCAAGAGGCAGTATCTCTTTGTCCCGTGTTAAAATTGTGCTGCTTTGCAAAAGGAATAGAGCTTCACTAAAGTGGGAAGAAGCGGGCAGGAGTGAGCCTAGAGATCAGGGCACGGACAGTGGAGAAATTCTGAATTTTTGCTCTGTTTATGCACTTTATAAGCCATACATTACACAGCTCACATAAACAGTCCCTGAAGCCCTCATCTCACTCTTAAGTAACTTCCTTAATTAGTGAGTTAAGAGTCTGTCTCCTTTTCTCTGTCCAAACAGATGTAGACTTATTTTTGCAAAGCAGTGGAAGTTTTAAGATGACCTGGGATCATCTTAACCCACTACTTTTTCTACCCTGGAACAAACTTAAGCCATTTGGTTAGAAATTCTCACTCCAAATTAATGTGCTTCAGGTCAAGAAGGGCACAGAAATCTGATCTCACATAGGATCGTACGACAATTCAGGCTGGAAAGCACCTCAGGATCTCAGAGCAGCATCAGCTATGAGGTCAGACCTGGGGTTTTACCCCGTCAGGTCTTCAACTCCTCCAGAAATTAGACACAAACTGGTTATTATGTTCTTTGATGCAGGCACCTTAGTTCTGCTCAAGTCCTACAGGTCAAAAGCAAGATCTGCAATTCCCGTTAGTAACCCTCATGGTATTACAGGAGAATGGAGCTACTCACTGATGAAGAAGTATTTATGTTGGTGATTGTATGGCATGTATTTTTTCTTTTTGATCCCAAGCTGTGAAAAGAAAGAGAAAAAAAATACTGAGTGGAAGCTAAGCAATCTGCACAGGTAACTTGCTCTTTCCCATTCTTTCTTCCCCAGAGGCATTCTTCCTGCACACTTCCCACAACCCTCATTCCTACTGTCTCCCTCTTGTGTACCTGTCCTATTAGTTTACATATATAATACGCCTTTTCTATAAACCCTTATTCCATTCATGTAAGGCTTTAATGCCTTACAGCTTTGTAAAGTCCTTCAGAGATAAACTGTTAAGCAAGCATGAGATTTTTCTCCAGTAGGGGAAAATAAATTAGATACGTGATTGCTGAAAAGGAGTTCTAGATGTACTTATGACAAGCCAAAATAGAGGTTACAGCCCATAAGAAAGACCTACATTGGCATATAGTAGGAAGGAAACTGCTGTCACAGGTACCCCATGGTCTGGGTTGGAACAGAATGATGTAGTAAAAACCTATACCAGAACATTTCATCCATTAAAAGATGGTGTGATCTGAAGTTATGATAAAAATAATTCTGAGGGTTGATTGAGGTGAATTTTAACTGCTGAATTTCCTTGGGTTTGTGTTCTTACCACATTCATAATTCATTTTGTGAAATATTAGATATTTCAAGGCTAAGTTGTATTATTGGTCAAAAAAAAAAAAGTCGTCTGTATTTTCTCTCTTCCCCTTGCCCTCTCCCCCCACTTTCTTCTCTGATTCTGTACACTTAAATGACAGTTTCATGATGGCAAAGGTCTTCCAAGGAGAAAAATACTTCACTGCTGTAGCTACTCTGACAGGGTCTGAAGAACTGATGAAGTTGTACAGCACAAGCGTTTCAGCATTGTCGTAGGTTGTTGCTCCTGGAATTGGTCTAGCAGCACGAGCTGAGAACATCCTACGTGGTGAGATGACTTCTGCCCACTAGAAGGACCTGCCAACAACCAGTCCTACGGAGCTACAGGAACAGCCCTTGGTTATTCAGTCCTGCTGTGCCTTGTGTCACAGCAAGGCTTCTGCCTTCTCCTGGAAGGCATAGCCGTGCCAAAGCCACCTGTATCTCTGAGCCTCAGACTTTAATATTAAATTAATAACCCCAGGCCAGCTGCAGACATGCTTTATATTCACGTTTACAAGTTATCTAATAATCATTAATTCCTGAGATGTTCTATAGCAACTTAATGACCTAGTAACATTTAGTAGTCTTTTTGCTGGTGGATTTTCCGCATTATAGATGATGCATGTGCATCATATCTGGTTTATTTACAACTACTTGTCAGCTGTTCAAGAAATTCTTAAAAGGAGCTTAATGTGGACTGTGACCTGCTTACAAAGGCTGTAGGAAGTAGACGCAGATGAAAGCAGTTTCAGAAACTGTCATCGCATCTTAGTTTTAGCTCTTTACAGTACAGCGTGCTTTTTATCAACTAGGGTGTTCTTCCCAGTTTCTGGTACGTGAGCGCTCGTGCACACAGACACACACACAGACACACACAGACACACACAGACACACACAGACACACACACAGACACACTGACCTCCACGGAGAATTTCTTCCCCAGAGTAAACAAGAAAGGGTGCATATCAATATCAGGATCTTTCTGGAAGCAGTTGGGTTTGGCATGGTGCCGGGAGTGCAGAAGAGTCCACCATTTGGCCGATGCCCCCTGTTTTAGTAAGGAACAAAGTAAGAAAAATACAATGGTTTCAGAGCCAGATTCTTTCCAATTCCCCTCCTTTGCCCAATGCTGAACATGCTATCCTCCACAGAGTCTTGAGAACACACACTTTTACAGGAAAGCCATCAAACCTAAGAAGTTTTCCGGGGTCAGGTGCTTACAATCAAATGGCACATCACAAACTTATGCAGCAAGTGGTTCCACTTGGTCTTCCTGAATACTGAAAGATGTCCTAAGTCATGTTGTAACCATGAAGCCTGGACCTGGAAAAGGAAAAAGAAAACGTTGGGAAGGGAGAAAAACAGGAATCGAGACCAGGACAGTGCTATACCCATCTCGTGCTTTGAAATACCAAGATTTATTTCTCAAGACACTGCTCCAAAGTCACAGTTCAAAAGGAAGGAACTATGAAATCCTGATACTCTTAAGGCTTCCCCCAGAATATATCTTGCTGAAGGAATCCCAGACTAGATTTAGTGGAGCTCCCCACAAGCAGAATTTCTTCTTTACATCCTCTGTAAACACATGCCATATAGTGGTTGTCTTCTTATGACAAAGGAGAACTATGCTAAGTAAGGAAACGGAGGACTAGAACACTGCAATAGTATTATGTGTATCAAAGTTGATGCAAGTCCACGTGCACATGCTGTGGACTTAGTTGCTTACCTGGGAAATAGTCAGCACCACCAGAGAGACAATAAAGGGCATTAAGGATGTCCCAAAGTAGAAGAGAATGAGCCAAGCAGCAGTATCCAACAGGAGGATGTGAGCGAGGTGCAGGAAGAAGAAGAGTTGATTTGGCTTCAGAAGTCCCATTTTCTCAACAGTAGCACGCAATTCACGGAAGTCTTTCACCAACATTTTCTGTGAGAAGAACCAGCGTTAACATGTTCTCTGTTTCTGGGGTATAGCACTGCAGCCTCAAAAGCCGAAGACCACTTCAATGGAGGAAAGAAAGAGCAAAGGATCTGGCCAAATGGGCAAGAGCTGGGCTTGCGCACTAGTAAACTTGCTCTCCTACAGCTTCTCGGTGTCTTTGCCTGATAAGGTATGCAGAGCAGACGAGCAAGCAGCAGCCATCACAGAGCACAATGTTTGCACCCCTAAGACTATATCTTTGGTGCTTCTTCCATCACCTTCTTGGCAGGTAGCACAGGGTGCAGGTGGAAGTTGTACTGTATGTGCATGAACATAGCATGCCATCTTGTGGTAGGTCTTTTGGATGAAATTATTCCTCTTCTGCCACCAGTTCCAATAGATCGATATATGACTTCACTTTACCCTTCCCAAGATTAACAGGGGAGGGTTAAATGCCTGTATGAAAAATGGCACCTACAGCCCAGCTGGCCTCAGGCTGGTGAGCACTGAGGAAGGAAGATGGAAGAAGACATGAGCACAGCGCTGGTGCTAGACCAACCCGGCTTTGTCTTTGCCAGCTCTGCAGATGCCTCCCAAGCCCGATTCCTGTCTCCATGCAACCCAACCCACAAAGGAGCTTGCCAGCATACTTTCCCAATCATATGGGGGAAATGGAGTTTGCATGGAGCACGGCACATGCAGGCTCTGGCGCAGGCCAGCTATGGAATCCAGAAACAGGTGAGGCATGGCCGCAGATGGGTATGAGGGTTCATGAGGTTCCCACCTACGTGGGAAGTGTGGCCATGCCATTCTGGGACAGCCGAACTGCTCTGAATTGTGTTTCTAATGTCTGAGTTACATGGGGCCAGGTATCATCTTGCCCCCCTTCAGCATGCGGCGTGGGACTATGTAAAGGAAAAGTCAGGGCAGGCTAGAAGGAATGGGGGAAAACAAATAATCTTGGGTAGTGGGAAGCAATGAGGACCACACAGCCCAGGGAGTATATGTACTCCAAGACTATTCCTCCTCTGTTGTCTGTGCCGCTCTCATGAGGTTTTCTTTGACATACCAGATTGGTTACTCTCACAGTGCCATCAACAGTGCTTCTGTGAGTGATCGTTCTGTGAATGACCTTGAGACTGCTACAAGAAGGCTGTCCAAAAGGGCAATGCCAATACAGCCTATGAAACTTAGTTCGAGGCTAAAACACTCTACCTGCAGTTTCTTCCTACAGTTACCTACAACAGAAGGGAGTACTGTCTGAAAATTTACTATCAGCTGGAAAGGATTGCTTAATTTTTGGTTAGCTCTCTCTCAAAGCAAGGGAAAGAAGAAAAGGCGATAGCTGTGATATTCATGAGAGCAAAACAAGGCTCTGCTATTTATGTAGAGTTGCTGTGAGAAAAAATTCATCTTCAGGAATCTTATTCTCAACCACATAATGTGGATTTAGACTAATATTCATGTATGGGTTTTAATTAGTAGCACAAAAAATTGTGAAGAACCTGGATCCCGTTGTTCCAGGAGCTGTGCTGATACAGAAGAGCAAGGTCTAATCTCAGAGTATTTCCCTTTAATCTATCTTTGATCTGATTTACGAGGATAGACTTACATTTTTAGTGGGCTCAATACTGGGTTGATCTGGTGCCAGCTCCCCAATCTGCAGTGACTTCAAGTACTTGCTCACCAGCACCTTGTCAACATGGAATGCTACAAAGGCATCCTGCAAATGCACAAGAGTAAAGGAAGAGGTAAGAAAACCAAATTCTGTGTTACTAACCTCAATCTGCTGTGCACAGCAAGACATTCACTCTGGAGGAACCACAACAGCAAAGATGGCTGGTTTACCCTTCTATCTCCTCATGCTTTTTTTGACCTTTTTCTTCTCATGTTTGTCCTACGCTCTGACAGGAGATTGTATTTCAGCTGGCAAATGGAAGAGATCTGACTTCCACTACTGCAATTACTACAGGTATGCAAGCTCCATAACACAAAATTGAATGAATCTCCACTGTACGCCTAAAGCAGAGTCTAGTTCCTTTGCCTTGCTTCTTCCCCCTCTTCTCAACCCCAGTATTAGTGACTTTTCCATCTTTCCGGACATCCAGGTGCCCAAAAGACCTTTCTTACCGGCAGACTGGAACCTTCTTTGTTGTGCAATTTGTCAAAAGATAAAATTGCCCTTTAAATCTGACCGCTGAAAACAAAAATGTCGTTCCTCTTAGTCAGAGGGTAGAGCACCCCACTCGCACATTAACTAAGACAGGAAGCATTTCATCAAGGACCAGGTGATACCAGAGAACTTTCTCTTTTTCTCTAGTACTTGGAAGTATGCAGAAGGAAATGAACGCAAGGACACAAGTCATAAGCAGAGGCCTGATGTTACTGATGCCAAAGACAGGAGCATTAAAAGCAATGGTGTGATCGCCTCTAGGCAGGGCTGGGGCCAGAAAGGACAGGATGCAGAAAAGCAGAGGGGACGACAACTGCATTGACAGAGCATGGAGGGGACAGCTGGAGCCCTGAAGTACAGCTGAGACTGAGCTGAGCTGTGAATTCAGCCTGTAGGAAAGGAACTTCCCCTGAAGATTCTCCAAGCGTGCAAAATTGCTTTTGTAAATTCATGCCTTCAACTTGCTGATCTGCTGGCATGCCTGCTTTTGCATCACCTTTCATCCGATTCCATTTAGTCATCCTAACCAGAGCAGAATCAGTGCTTCGCTGCATTCCAGCCCCAGAGTTACTCTGGGCAAATGTTGATTATGAACAGTTGTGTGACAAAATGAAGTTGTTTGGCTAATCTCTCTGAGCAAACTGTTACAGAATTTCTGTCCTCTACTCCAAAATGACATAAGTTTGGGCAACTGCATGACTAAAACTGAGGCATATATGTAACATACAGTGGGTTTGACTACTGTGCACGTAATCGCTATCACTGCTGAATCAAAAAAAACAGCAAGCAGCTTCTCTGCAAAATAATCTACTGCAAGTACCTGGTTATTTCATGATGTTGCAACACCAGATGTTTTTACAGTCTCCAAAATTGAACCAAATTTTGCCAAAACTGGCCAAAAATTCCACTTGCGAGATTGTTGCTCCTGTTTTCTAGGTCACCTCATTCCTTAAATCTGCTTTTCTATCCTTTGTGAGAAAACACCACAACAGAAAGCAGCAATAAAAGGATTCCTCTTCGCAGTTTGGTGCAGTGTCACCCTTACTAATATTGTGGCGTTAATTATACTCATTTTTCCATTCCTCATGTTTCTTTTCTCACCGAGAGCCTTCCGTGTTTTTCATCCTCTCCTAAGTTATCATCTTTCAGGGCTATATGCTCTTGGTAAAATCTTCCAGTCCAACTAAGATAATCTCTCAATTTTCCATAATATACATCCAAAAGATTAAGCAACTGACCTATTCCAAGATGCACAGACATCAGTGAAGTCTTATGGATTTTCTTAATATATGCTTCTTTCACTATTTTTGTCTCTGTCTTCTAGACTAACTAAAGAGCCTATTAAATTCACACTGTCTCATGAAACTGCTCTTAGTAACAAAGAGGAGTTTCTTACTTCACCCGCAATGTCCTGGATATGTTCCCACTGCAACTAAGTGTGGACATAACCAAGTCTGCTCTAAACCAGATAGTTCACGCATAATCAGGCTTCACAAGAGCACACAGAAGTCCACGCACACTAATTTACCCCGCTTCTGTTAGAGGCTGACTAGTGCCGGCACGGCTTTCTCTGGACTGGATTACACGAACGTGCACTATAGACATACCTGTAGCAAATATTCCACCTTTTACTCTCTTCCACAGTTTTTGCTGAGGCCAAGACACACAGCTTGCGAGCGTGCAGAGGTCAAGCAGAGCAAGATACTCCAGTATCACGTGTATCAGTTTGCCTTGGAATAAATACAGATTCTGAATACTGTGCCTTGTCAGAAGTGATGCTGCTGTTGTTATCCAAAAGATTTATGTGTTTTTCAGCATCTCTGGAGCAAAATAAACCCCTTCCTATTAAATTCACCTACAGCCCTTGAGCTGGAGTTTTGTCATATATGCTTAAAGAGAGAGAGGGCAAATAACCAGGCATTTTTCCATTATGGTGCACAGCCTATTTAACGTGCTCCACACTTGTGTGTGAAGATAGTTGAGCTGGTGTCACACAGAAGCGGCTGAAGTCTTTCAGGGCTTAATGATTTGGACATGGAACCAACCTGTAAGAACCAGCTCAGACCGCCGAAACAAAATATCTGCGTTTTCCAAGTTCATCTGTTGTCTGGGGTATTCCAGCATGCTAAAATGAAAGAAATCTAACCGTACTAACTAGAGCAAATGAATGATGGAAAATATAGAATGCAAAGTGCAGCTAATACAGAATTTGAAATTTAAACTTAGCAGACTGAAAATTATTTTTATTGTCACGAGCCTCAAATATCCCTTATATATGGAAGATCAGGGAACTATTTGTCTCAGGATTTTTTTTCTTTCAAAATACACAGCAAGGAAGCAACCACATTAGTCCCATCTTTGCATAAGTGTTCATTTACCACTATTTTCTACCCTTTCGGCATATACCAGCAGGCGAGAACTCCGGAGAATTTGCTGAACGTTTTGGTGTGTGCTTACCACAAGTTTCCATGGCATTAAAATAGCAGTCAAGACAAGGAAACGTGATGAGCAGAAGCCTTTTTGCGCACGCACTAACTCGCCAGCACTTGGACACGCGTTAACTGGCTGGTTCTTTCAATTTTGTTCATCTCAAGGGTCAGAAGGACCGCATGCAGCAACCACAGAAACTTCTCTGGAAGACAGCTTGGGAAAGCACGCCGTCTTTGCTTTCCCTCCGAGTTATGCCGGGTGGCATTTAGGAGGGATACCTTTCCTAAAAGCAGGTTTGTGGAAGCCCGAGGGCTGGTGCACTGCTTGCGGCCCCTGGCTGGAAGCAATCCCCGCACTTCCCGGCAGCTGCAAAAGCAAAACCAGGAGACAAGAACAACCCGAAAGCTTTGCCTGGATAAACCGTTACAGCCCGGTTGCCCCGGGGGCCAAACCTCTTCATTTGCCCGTTTCCATCGCATGAGGCTGGAAAGCTGGGTCGGAGCAGTGACGTTACACAAACCCGGGCCCCCGCAATTCCCCCC
>VYZV01000045.1:26214-54804 GCA_013401275.1 Pandion haliaetus
GGCCCCGCCCGGCCCCCTCCTTCCCCCAGCGCTGGGAGGGTTGCAGAGAAGCTTCGAGAAAAGGCGAGGGGTGCTGGGCTGCAGGCAGAGCTCCTCCACAAGCTCCAGCACCTCTGGGTGTCGTGTCCCGTGTGTCCCCCCCACCCCCCATCCCCAAACCTGCTCCTTCCCTGCCCCGGCTCCGGCAGCCGCGGGGCAATGCAAGGGTGCAAAGCATAGCACTAACTACAGGATCTGACCCGCTTCGGGGCTTGGGGTTTTTTTTTCTCGGCTAGCTCGTTCTGGTCCCAGGACCGGCTTACTGGGCTCTGACAGTCAAGGAAAACTTCACTTAAAATACACCACTGATTAACCTGGTGTTAGCCCGAAAAATAATATCACTTTGCAGCTTCATTTGGATGTTGCAGTCCGTGAATCCCTTTGGAAGAAACATGAGTTATGCACACTCTTACACCCAATTAAACAAACAAACAAACCAAAACCAAACCAAACGCGCCAATCTCTTAAGAACTCAGTGTGATGTTTAGAACCTAATGAAAACCCACATTTCTGTATTTGCACTTAGAGGAAGAACGGAGGAGGGAGGAGGAGGCTTCCACAGTGCCCTTTGCAGTAATAATCTTCTTCTCAGAGCTCTGCACTTGGTGTTTCTGTTACCTTGGATAAGCCTGAGATGGCACACACAAAATGTTATACCAGGTTCTGATGGTACGTTGTGAAACTGCTTTTTCTTCCTCTCCCCTTGCCCCCTTCTTATCTGTAAAATTATTAACTAAACTATTGACTTGGGGACTCCAGGAAATTAGCATTAATTGCAAAACAACACTTGGTTTGGCTTTTCCTATCCTTCTAAACAGTCATAGCATTCATATAATTTTCTCTTTTCAAAACAGACCACAAAGTCTTGAAACCATTATAAAACCAAGACCGAGTCAATGATTTCTTTAGTCCATAGAAAAACACATGTTAAAGCCCTCATCAGCATCAACCCAGGTGGAGGAGCACACAATTAGGATAGAGTTTTCAAACCATGTGATCAAAGCTGAAATTAATTTGTCTGAGTTACTATCTTTCAATGGTTTGCAGTACTCCATTTGAATTAATTCCTATACATTTGTAACATTTCTCACACATCTACTTGCATTTTTTTTTCCTCAGTGTTCATTCGCTTTTGAGACTGCTTGGGCTAGTAAAGTTCTCACTTGATAATAATTCTGCAGTCTGTATTTCAAGTTAGAAGTGCTGATCCAAAGGACCAGGAGAAATCTCATATAGTTATCACAGTTAAGTTGTTTAAATAGTGTTTATGGCTCTTCCCCTTTATAAGAAGGTGTGAAAAGGCTGAAGTCGGTTTCTCAGCCCAGCTCCCAATGACAGCCAATGCAATAAAGTGCCTTAAAAAGAAGTTTAATAGTCCTTATCATCGATCTGTTTCTCTGCTTCTCTCCTGTCATAGTAGGCAGTCAGAAAGCACATTCTCCTCCTCGTTCCTGGCCTTTGCCATCCCTTAGACTCACATCTGGTGCTTTTTACAGAATATGTTTTCGTAACATTTGAGATAAGCCATCTCCAGTGCACCAGTACACACCTTCAGGAGTACAGAACTTGTTCCTTTTAGCTTCCCTCCTACACCGAATACTCAACATTAAATATTCAGCAGAAAAGAAGGGAGAATTCAGCCCCTCTTGTCCTATGTTCAAACCTCCTTAGCTGCTTTCTCTGACCCAAAAAGCCTGCACAACGTTAAATTGCTTCAATAACATCGAGAGATTTCCTATTTCATCTTTTTCTCCACCTTTCTGAGGATATTCAGATGGCCAGGGCAATCTAGCAATACACAAGAGAAATAGGTTCAAATCCCCTTGATATTTTACCTTTCCAGTGAATCACAGGTTGCTGAGTAAAATATAAAATTACCTTCTCGACTGCCGATGCTGGGCTGGATGTCCAAAGGGAGAGTCCCCTCTACACATTGTGCAACTGGTGCTACGTGGAGCAAGTGGGTCACACTGATCACACAACGGGCTCAAATAGGAAACCCCGGTCGCCCAAGAGTCTTGGAAGTGCTCACGGACTGGCCAGAAGGCGAAGATTTTGGAATATCACCAGAGAAGGAGGTGATGCACGCTGAAGAGGCCCCGTGTTGGGTGCCAAAAAGGACTGTCGTGGTTTAACCCCAGCCGGCAACGAAGTCCCACACAGCCGCTCGCTCACTCCCCCCCCGCTGGGGTTGGGGGGAGAATTGGAAGGGTAAGAGTGAGAAAACTCATGGGTTGAGATAAAGACAGTTTAACAGGTAAAGCAAAAGCCATGACGCAAGCAAAGCAAACCAAGGAGTTCATTCACCGCTTCCCATGGGCAGGCAGGTGTTCAGCCATCTCCAGGACAGCAGGGCTCCATCACGTGTAACGGTGACTTGGGAATGCTTGCACTCAGCAATAACAAAAACATCTAGGGATTATCAACATTGTTTTCAGCACAAAGCCAAAACACAGCCCTATACTAGCTACTATGAAGGAAATTAACTCTATCCCAGCAAAAGCCAGTGCATTCTGTAGTTTCTGATGTAAAGCTGCAGCTACCACCGGATCAATTAGACAGACAGGGAAAAGTTTTTTCCCCCGAGATTTTTAGTATATTAAGCACCCAGCTTCTCAGCTGCCCCTAGGAAGCTTCTTGAATGGGTGAAAGATGTGTGTGCCCTTAGACTGCCACAGGTGAGGTAAAAAAACAAAACAAAACAAAACAAAACAACTTCTATGCATGATTCAGAAACTGGGGTTTGAGAACTTTAGTGAGAGGTATTACACAGCACTGAGAACCTGGCGATTTCAGGAGATAGGCAACAGCTTAGCTGGAGCTTTCGATTTTAAGAATTGCCCTCAAGTACCTAAAATGGTGCCCAGGCTATTGAGTCCTTTCATGGATGTATGTCAAACTCTTGGATAACCAAAGCTTTTATTACTCAAGAATGAGCCGCATAACCTGTTCAGAGAAGGAATTGACTGTTACATGGGTTGTATGGCACTCACGACATTACTATTGTACCAGCCTGTAGGCATTGCTCTGATAGAAATGCTAATAGTAAGAATTATTGTATCTGTCAATTTTTACAATGTAACAATACAGTTGGTAACAAACACTTCATTAATCTGAACCACAGCTATTACTTCAAGTGGCCAGCTACTCAATTTTTTACTGGACCCCCCCCACTAAGCTAAACTTAGGCATTTGCAGTATTGCAGCTCTCTGATTTAGATGTTTTGCAATCTGTCTTTTCACAATAAGAGATCTCAGCTGCTAAAGAGATAAATATCAAACTATGACTTGATACCTACCTGATAACCACTTGTTCTCTCACATACCCCACAATTTTATGCTCTGTAATCCATTCTCCCTTTCCTTGCATCAGGGTGAAGTGGACCAAACCTGCATTATGGTCCTTTCTGGACCATGTTAATACACACATCATCAAGCATAACAGGAAAAAAAAAAAAGAAAAGAAAAGAAAAAAAAAAATTGGGGGTGGGGATAAATGAATCTTGCATGCAGGTTATAATCTGAACTTTGATATTTCCAAACTGAGCTGTTGCACCTCATAGGTAGTTAATGTATTTGCTGACTCTCAGATGAACTCTGTTAGTTCCCCTTCTGCATGCCATGGACACAGCAGATTCTTGAACAACAGAGAAACATTAGATAGATGAATGTCACCAAAGACATGGGGAGGTCAAACACCTTCATATTTGTACAAGCAGGAACTTTCTGTCCCCTGGTGGCAGGATAGAATAGCAGAGCAGAGCAGAGCAGAGCAGAGCAGAGCATAGCATAGCATAGCATAGAATAGAATAGAATAGAATAGAATAGGAGTAGAGTTGAGTTGAGTTGAGTTGAGTTGAGTTGAGTTGGAAGGGACCTACTGGAAGGCTTGGGGCATAGATCACCTCTCTAGGAAGCCTGTTCCAGTGTTTGACCACCCTTTCAGTAAAGAAATGCTTCCTAATGTCCAGTCTAAACCTCCCTTGATGCAGCTTTGAACCATTCCCATGCGTCCTACCACTGGATCCCAGGGAGAAGAGCTCAGCACCTCCCTCTCCACTTCCCCTCCTCAGGAAGCTGTAGCGAGCAATGAGGTCGCCTCTCAGCTTCCTTTTCTCCAAACTAGACAACCCCAGAGTCCTTAGCCACTCCTCATAGGACATGCCTTCCAGCCCTTTCACCAGCTTGGTTGCCCTCCTCTGGATGCATTCAAGTTAAATTTCATGCCATTGATGATTGCCCAATGCTCCAATCTATCTAAAACCCTCTGTAAGGCCTCTTACCCCTCAAGAGAGTCAACAGCACCTCCCAGTCTGGTATCATCAGCAAACTTTCTAATGCTGCATTCAACTCCTGCATCCAGATCATTAATAAAAATATTGACCTCAACTGGCTCTGGAATTGAGCCCTGAGGAACGCCACTGGTGACCGGTCGCCAGCCAGATGTAGCCCCAGTTGATGGGCCTGTTGATGTAGGATCATCAGTAAATTGTAGGAGCCCATTTGTGGTTTAAGGATCACTACCTCTCCCCTTCTTCCATGGTTTAGGAGACTTGACAGGATGGGGCCACATACAATTATGGGTGCCATGTGCATTTGGGAAACAGAATGCAAAATTGTATTTGTTTCAGAAAGCCTTAGATGTGCCAACATATGAGGTAGCATTACTGTAACCTCCATTAGTCTGCACAATGCTGAAAAGTTAGAGTTTAGTATTTCCACATGAGTACAAGCTGAATACCTATGGACTCCATAACCAGTTCCCACATTTGGAAAATGTCCTACTAAGTAATCCAAGGAAATTAGGGCTGTGTAGTGCTTGCATTCCTGCCATGCTTTAGATTCAGTGTGTCCCTATCTGCTAATACACTGTTTTCTGCCATAGGCTCGTTCTTTCATCCTGGCAGAAGTGGCAACTGCCAATATATTTGCAACAATTTGCCTCAGAAAAATATTTTGAATTGCAGTGAATAGCAAGAAAGAAGTCGGGGGCGGGGGGGGGGCCTGATAAGCGGCGTATCAGAGTCAGTGTGCCTTCCTCTGTTTGCTATTTTGGACTGGTAGAAAATCAATTCAGTGGATTGTGTAGGCTGCTTCCTTTTTTACTGTAAGTCAGTAAAATCTCTTTAATGGGTTCCTCTTTCATTACAGCTGTGTAGGCAGCAGTGACAACTTCAGTAACAAACGATGCTATGAATTTTAACAACACAAGTAACTGAAGGATATAATCAGAGCAGCCAGCCACAAAACATACCCCAAAATCTCCATGAACAGGGGCTTCTGAAAACAGCACACGCAAAAAAAAAAAAAGAGAAAAAAAAGTGCTAATTAAACTGAGTAAGACAGAACAAAACATAAATAAACAAAATAAAGCATGTTTTATAAAAATGCAATATATAAGAGGAGAATGGAAGTTGTATCTATAAGTAATTATTTGCAACTCCTGTTCCTCCTTTTTCTTTTCTGATTATTCCTGCTCATGTGGTGCAACATGTTAGAGGAATAAGAAGTAGGATCAGTGCTACTTCTTGGAGTTTACAGCAGCAAGCAGGGAAGACTGCCATGGCAGGGACTTGAAAAGGTCCTAATGTTTTACTGAGGACTTCTGATGTGGGACTGTTCAGCCAAACTGGTGCTATGGATAAGACACTGGGTACTTCCCATGGGTCTGAAAGAATTTGAGATCTCCTGATGCACATAACTGTAAAGCTTCATGCTAGTTGCCTATGCCTGAAATATGCTTTACTCTTTCTGCTCCTCTGCAGTGTTATGAACCCAAGGTTGGCATCTATCAGCAAGCATACCAGGACATTGTCTGGGGCCCTTCAATACGTAAAGGGGGCTTATAAGGAAGACATAGAGAGACATTTACTGAGGTGTAGTGACAGGACAGGGAAGAACAGTTTTAAACTGAAAAAGGGCAGATTTAGATTGAAAATAAGGAAGATTTTTTTACCGTAAGGGTGGTGAGAGAGTGGAACATGTTGCCCAGAGAACTTGTGGATGCCCCATCATTTTTGTTGGTCATTGATCAAGTTGACAAATGTAACTAACAATGAACTTGTGTAAAAGTATAACAGAACATCCCTTAAACTCTTTATAGTTCTCATAAAAGTTGATTACAAGACCACTGCAAAAAACCTTCAAGGTGGCACACCATATACATAAAAAATGAATCCTCAGCACACTGATCCATATTCTCCTCGAGTTCAAAACCTTGCAACTGTTGTTGCTTCCTGGGACTACTTGATGACCATGAACTCTCCCTTTCCTGCTATGAACTGAAGATCATGTTTTAGGGAAGAAATCACCAGTGGCATGTAGCTTAATCCGAACACGTCCTCCAGAGCCACACAGCAGAGTCACACTGTTGGAGTAACAATACTGGCAAGGACCTTTAGTAAATCTTTAGAAAATCTTCATTGCATTTTGTTCATGGTCCTGAACACTGGTCTAGAAAAGACTCAGGTGAGCAAGGCTCTGATAAGTAGTGGTTTAGTGGAGCAGCTGATGTGGCACAGAGCCAATGCTCACTATATTTTTTCCAGATGTTCCCCATTATTTGGGTGTGCTCCACTAGTTAACCAGCACTGTGTTGAGAGGTCCTCTTGGTAATGACACAGCAAAGGTGGTTTCTGTTTGTGCTACTTTGCCGAAATTTCTGAAAGATTAAGTACTGTAACCTAGTGGAGGTCAGTAAAGAGATAATGTGTGAAAAAGCTGGAAGTTTAGAGGAAAAAACTGTATTCTGACTGAAAGATTTCTTATGCTCATGCCTAGTAACTTGCTGCTGCACACCATTCAAGATGGTCACATAAACAGTTGTGCTATGGGTGCTGTGTTTGCATGAGCTATCTATGCTGAAACACAGATATAAGGTTTTACAGTATGAACGGAAGGGTGGCATTGACAGCATTGTATCCTCGCATCTTCATATGATGTAACGTGTTCTTTCATAATAACAGATCTTATCTACGGCCCCCCAAAAAGCATCAGCTTATGACTCAAGATTCGCAGCACAGACTTGCTGAATTGAGAGAGTGATATAATCTTTTTTCTGTCATACCATGTTACACCCTTTTTGGCTCGTACAGCTGATTATGCCCTGTTTTGGTGATAACTGCACCCACAATCATGGGGTGGATGCTTTAACCCATTGAAGAAATTACGGAAACATACGGAAGCATTCTCCTACCAACTTTCCCTCACTTGTAACAACTTAAACTCTTAAGAAAACCTTGCGTTATTCCTATTTACTTCATTCCAACTTGCTTTTCAAAGCACTAGATGACCATACTTCTATCTAAGTCAGACCAGAAGTTCCCTGTCACAAATTCCATGCTGAAGAGGCTCTAAATATGTGGCTCTGCATGTCTGAACAAGGCAGGTAAGAATGTCAAGATGAAGGAGAAGTTTCCCAGAGCCATGGAAACTCAAAACATATTTGAAAGTCATTGGAGCCAAGCTATGAATACTATGACACAAGAATAGGGAAGAGAAGAACTTGAACAAAACATACAAAGACTGCATATTCTTTGTGGCATGGTAGTTCATGGGAACTATTACTACGTATTGCAAGTGGGGAAGGATAGCTCATTCAGTACCCAAACCGTCTGACTTCAAGTTTCTCTCCAGCTCAGGCAGCACAGTAAAGAAAACAGGCATTCACCTAACACTCTGCTTCCTGGNCTAACTCTCTGCTTCCTGTGGTATGTTAACATGGAATCACTTCTAGTACTTTTAATAGGATAAGTGGAAGATAAGCCGAGAAAGATGCTGGGTACAAAAGTTGTGGAGACATCTGTACTCACATGCTTAAAGTTGCTGGACGATAGAAGAGATTTTGCAGCATTAATGGGGAAGTGATTTCTCTCATCAGCCTTGTTTCTTACACCTCAAACTTTACAATGATTGACAGCAATTACCTTGCTGCTACAACAGAGGACAGAAAGGGAAGAGATAATAAAGAATCACGTACCACGTCTACGTAAAACCTACACAAAATTAAGTGCATGATCACTTACTCCATGGGAAGCATTGCTCTTTTAGAACAAGAAGTAGGAAATTCAGCAACTGAAAGCTTTATTAGTTGACATAACTTTCCCTCGTGTTATCCTGTTCCACTTAGAAAGTAGCTGTTCTACAAACTCAAACATCTGAAAATCAGGAAACAGTTAAAGTGTTTCAATCTCAGTCATGTGAAGAATTGAAAACAGAGTTAAGGTTATGCCCAGATCTTTCCATTATTTGAATGATGTCCTAATCTACCAGGCCCTTTCCTCCTCCCTCTCCCCCTGCATACACAGACACTCTTACTTTATTTTAGAATTGCAGTGAACAAAATTCGTCTACATTTTCCCTACGAGGCCAAATACTTAGGTCTAGACTCATCATACCTAACTTTAAGTGTCTAACTTCAGTTCACTGCCTACATTAAGAGGCCATTTAGACTCTCCCTGGCCAGTGCAATGAGATATACACTTTGAGTGAATGATTCAGTTTTCTGTGGCCATAGCTTACCCCATACAAAATTTGGATCCTTTCAGTCTCTTGGCCAGAATCCTGGCACTACACTTTCACCTCCCTACCACCAAATGCACAGATCAAATATCAACTGCTCTACTCCAGGTAATCTCCACAGCAAGAGAATCCCTATTTTCTGCTACTTCATATAATCTATGCAAACCAGCACAGATATGAGTTATGGCTGAGTATTTGAAAGTTTACATGTAACACTGTCCTCTATACACAAAAGGGTCAGAGAGAGCCTGAAATCCCTTAGAAATTCTTGACTCTTCCACATGATCCTGTATCACAGCATTGCTAAACTGACATCTTGCCATCCCGTTCGTTAACTGCTTACATGTTAGGTGTACCTGGAATATTCTCAGCTGATTTCCACTTTACATTGCCAATCTGTGAGGGAGAGAGGGTTTAATATCACATACTTCTTAATTTCTTAGTCCTTGGTTTTCAGAAATAACCATAACTACTTCCTTTCCTAATCTTCAGAGAGTGATATTCTAATGAAGATAGTATTTGGAAAAGGCCAAAGAAACAGCTTCGCAACTCTAAATATGTTTTAGCAAAAGCAACAAAAAACATCGTAATTATGAAAGGAACAAAACCAATCTCAAATGATACAGTACAGAAGGTGAAACATGGTTCTCACTGGTTATGGAAAGTCAGCAGAGAGCCTTGGCAAGGGTAGTGATTATGTTGCCATCACACCAGTGGCAGGGATGGGGAAGCGCAGAGAAATTTGGAATCACTCATGTCCTTAAAGCAAGTCTTGAGAGAAACTTGTGACAGTGTCCACAGTAACTGCACATATTGTCCTAGAGAGGAAGACAAAGGGGGGTGTGTGTGTGTCTTTATGTACATGCCACTGTACCCTCTCTTCTTCCTATGCAGGGCAGGAACTGTGAATTTCAAGAGATGAAGCAGCCAGTAACGATTTCCTGCACATGGAGCTTATAGTCTGTGTCCACACACTGCATAGACACACAGATAGAATTTGTAGAAAGCTTTGTCTATGTTTGTATTTGGAGAAAATTGGTTATTACAACTTGCCTCATAAGATACAGATCCACCCAGCCTTCCCATCTGAGGTATGTCAACAGGTACAGACAAGTCACATCAAATAGTAGGTGAAAATACATTGCACAACACTATAAATTATCTTCCCAAGAAGTCGCTTCTATAACAATATGGGCATAACATGCACTTCTTTCACTAGATCTCATGAAAGGTACTTCTTCTCTTTAAGCACTACATCAGTGAGAGCATAGTATTTCTTCGCGCCTACTAGGCTCCTACAAAGACTAGCCAAAAATCATATTGTTCTACAAAATTTAAATACATACATATATAAATTACAGTTGTATTAGTTCTTGACTTTTCTTTTGGAGAAAAACACTGGAAACATCACCTGAAAATTTGCTAGGTTCTTTTCGCTTCCAATCATGCAATAAACACAGCATTTCTCTGATCTACCAAATAGCCCTCTCTCTCTAGTTCCAAATTAATCTTTCTGTGGAATGGGCAACCAACTGTTTGCACAATGATCTAGAAGAGATTTCCCCAGTCATGTACAAGACCACTAATTTTTTTCTTTCACTACTGATAATTTCTTGACTGATATAAGTTCGGGGGTTTTTTTTTCAGAGGTGCACCACGGCATTGGCTTGCAGACATCGTTGCTCTCCCGTGGCTTTTCCCCCTCTTGTTGCTTGTAGGTGATTATCAGACAGTAGCACTGTGCCTCTCGACATCATTAATGAAAACAGCACTTAGGATTGTATTCCAGGATTTGGAAATCAATTGTATTCTTTCTCAGCTGTTGAATTCCCGTGTGAACCCAGTCAGATCATGTTAGAATCACAGAATATGTGAAGTTGGAAGGGACCCATAAGGATCATTGACTCCAGCTCCTCTCAGTTCACAGAGAGAAACTCTGTGCCCATGTATACATACTCTAGACGCTCTAAACGAACAAGAACGAGTTATCTTGAGTGAGGCTGAGCTCATATAGCTCTAGACTTAAGTGTTTCAGGTAACTCAGGCATTGGAAGCAGTATAGCCACATGACATTTTCCTGGGCTAATACAGCCAATGTGGCAGCACTGCCAATACAGTTTTAAAAAAAGGCATGTTAATACTCACTTACACTAAAGGGTGGTCGGTCAATATATAGAGGATACTGAATGTGCAGACTGTATAAAAGAGTACTTTTAATCTGAGCAGCTTCCTTTGCTCTGTTTGTGACTGACTGTCCTGTCTAATAGAGAATGACCTGAAAATGAAGGATGGAAAAATATGCCTACAAAACCATAACAAAAAAAGGAAGACTTAAACATAGTAGTAGTAAACATAAATATTTTTAACTTGTCTTTATTTCACTATATTGCAAGTAGATTATTTCCTTTAACAAACTAACCTCTTTTTATCATCTACAGGTTTAAGGATTATGCTGTATGGTGGTACAGATACAGAAAGTGCTCTATGGCACCTTTCTGTCCCAAAAGAGGATGATGTGAGCATCAGAATAGTTTAGATACAATGAATGAATTCATTCACTTAGCTTTAGCTGTCTAAAAATGCATAATCTAAATTATTTATTTATTCTTGCTCTATAATCATTTGAGAAAAATGGGCAGCATAAACTACATCTAGAGATGGCTATCTCACTTCATTGATAAGAGAACCTAGACACTAGCTTAGACTAGGTGCTTAACTTCATAAGGCTAAGCAAGATGAATCCTATTTAATAAGTCCTTCAGTGTTAGGGTTGATAATGTTCTTTTTCTAAACAGTCATTGCTGGAGGCAGCACAAGTTTAAGATTTAAAGAAAACCAAAGCACTTGAGATCTACTCAGATTTTCTTTGTACTCATTTCATTTGTTATGGACAGTGACCAACTTACCTCTTCATCTTCTCTTTCATAAGTGAAATAACAGAGTTCTTTAAGGAATTGTACTTTCAGCTCTTATCACAACCTTTTCTTTTTTATTTGAAGGATTGAAAGACATTTCAGAAAAAGTCTGAAGAAGCAATTGAAATAGAAAAGCAAACAATTAAAATAACCTTTTGCAGAATTACTCTCTTACAATTATCTCCTACAATTCCCAATGTGCATTCACTATCCCTCATTTTTAGTAATAAGTCTACATGATTCTTCTTTTTTCTCACCAAGGGAGGCGGAATATTAAAATCGTGGTCAGGTTATTGAAACAATCCCAACCAAGAATTGGCGTGTTGCACACTAAGAATTGTCTTACAAAATCCTAGACACCCACTCACCCTGTGAGAACAATTTAGTCACTTTTATTTGAGGGAAACGAGGGGGAGAAAAGCAGGGCCATATAATTAATTCTGTCAGTTAGGAACCATTATCAAGATTAAAAGGGAGGATCTATATTTTGTAGCTGGACTGGTTCCTTGCACAACCTGTGCCTAGCACCTACAAGGTTACCTAATTGCCTTGCTTCACCTGAAGTAGCTGGATCCACACTTCATCACAACTGATCCTTTCTTTTAGGATCTTCTTCCTTCTGCTTCCCCGCTAAGGTGAAAGAAGCAGAAATGGGAAATTAATGTTAGCTCTTATGTTAGCCAAACCACACAAATAATTCTTGCTTGCCAGACAGTTTATCAGGTTAACAGAGACTTTGGGTTGCAGCTGCATTTGGAAATGTAAATTGGTCTAGATGCCATAGGTATAGGATACACGTCAACTTACTTTGCGTCCCCAGGCCCGCAAGTGCAGCTAGCTCTGGAAATTGCATGGATTTATTAACTGCAACTTCAGTGTTGTAAAACAAGGCTACAATTCAAACAATCAATGCCATATAAATCACAGACAAGTCACCCTCATCTGTGCCTTTGAATATGTATAACAATAATCTATATCTGTTGAGAGCTTCTTACATATTGATACGGAACCATAAAAACAATTATATAATTCCTTTATAGACGAAGTGTAGTGGTCAACATACAAAGAACAGATAATATAACTCAATAAACCAATATAAGTAGCGTTAAGAAGTTTAGCATAGATAAATGAATGTTGCTTTGCAGTACCTCCTTTAAGAGGGCTATTGTATCAGAAACATCTTCATATAAGGGCTGGAAATGGTCATATGTTGTTGCTCATGCTCAGGCACAAAACGAACATTTGCACATTGTTCAGTTAAGCTCAAAGTTTTCTGTGTCCTACTTACCTATAATCGAAGTTTCTTATTTTTCAAACAAAACTTTCAATTGTCTTCTCCAAACCCAACATTTAAAGAATCGATAAGGTTAAAATTGTTAATTTTATCTATAATTGTAATTGACTATAGAAAAACCATTTTCAGTCTCTTTCTTTTTTATTCACTTATTTGAGACTAAGATAGGATATTTTGGTTTTACTCCTCTGGTGCTCTCTTTAGCCAGTGCCACCCATTCCTCCCTCCCTTTCTGTCCTGTCCCCTTTCCCTTTCCCCTCTCCAAGCCTAATTATCTTCATTGCTTTTTGTGAGGCCTGAAGGGTCCAAGGATGAGGCAAGGGTACCAACCAGGCAGAGGGAAGTAAATAGTCTTGGGATTACTATCTAAGGAGGACTGCACGGTCCCTAAGGTTTGTGGGCAATTTTTAATCCACAATGTATAGTCCAGGAGGGCCACATAACCCCAACAGTTCAGAGAAACCAGGGAAAGCAGGTTTGGACCAGGAGACAAGAGGACTTAGACCTGGTACACAAACAGGGTATTAACTTCTGAGATGTGCAGGATAGGTACCACGTGTCGGGAAAGCCTGTAGCTCTACCCATAGGAACACACGAAAGAGCACTCCCACCGCCCGAGTTTGGAAACATGGCACAGGAAATTTCCAGGCACGCAGCCATTTCCTTCTGTAGCCTTGTTTTCATGAAGGGCACCCCAGGTGTACAGACTCAAATGAGAGTGCTAGCAAAACCTAGAAAACCCTTGATCAGAATAGCTGGCTCTCCTAGGGCTTGGATGCCCCCCCCCAGACCTTGGGTGCCCATAGGACATGGGACCTTGGGACACAGGTTGAAATGTAAAGATAGGGTCTCTAAGAACCTGAAATGTGACAATGACCCAGTCATCAGTGTGGTCTTCAAAAGTTAAAAAAAATCTTTGCTTCCAAATTCATATCAATGAAAATCTTGACATGAAGCGGGAATGCGGTCCACAGCAGGGTGAAACATCGAGCTGTTTTCCCTCAATGCTTAATGTTCAGGAACTTGTGTGAACCATCACCGTTACAAAACTGTATACTGCAAAAGCAATTGAGCATGTAGGACAGCATATACCCTAAATAGAATCGATTATTAGAATCAGCAATGTATGAGTTATAGCTCCTATTAGACTGTTACAAGCAGTTTCATACCTACTATGGTAAAATTTTTTATTTCATGGATGTGCTGCCAGGGCCCTTATGATAAAGTTTAAATGTAAGCTGTTCTGTGCACAGTTTATGCTTAGCTTTTTACCTACAGCATTAGGAACACAGGATGGAAAGTTTGACAGGTCGTAAGCAGTCATTAGAAAAAACATCTATAAATTATGACAAATACTTTTATATTTGCTTGCACAATCCCTGCATAGCTTCCATGGATCAACTGTGCAGTATTTTATTTTTCTTTTCTGATGTCATCAAATCAGTTAGCTCAGGAATCTGATTATTTGATGTAGATACTCAGTTGCTCAAAGTCTAAGAACCTGTCCTCACGATTATTTATGCTTACCAGATTATTTCATGCTCGCTTGGTTTTGTTAGAAGATGATTTTATGCTCTTCATTGAAAGCTGACCTCTATTACTGAAAGTGGCAAAAGTACAGGAGTTTAACTATTCCCAGGTGATTTTTACTTCAGCTTTTACAAATTACTAGTCAGCAAAAGGTAACAAGGAGAAACTGTTCATTGGAGGTTTTTCAGGGTATGCATTATTTAAAACTATCTAAGCAAAACAGAAGGTAAAAAGGTTTTGGTAAAAAGCCAAGAAAAACATCCTTAAAAGATAAAGAAATGTTACAACTGAGGCAGTCAAAGCAGCTACTGAGGTAAGCAAAAGTATGCCCAGACTCAAAAGGAACTGGGAAAATTATAGTGCCTTATAAGAATAAAGAACAGGAAAACAATGTGGGCTTAAGAAGGTGAATTTTCATGCACGTCTGAAGTATCCCATCTCCTGGTCCCTGAGATTCCCTGGAGAGCTGCCATCTGGAGAGAAGGGATACTGTGAACTTCCTTGTAAGTATCTGGGGAGAAACAACATATGCATAAAAGAACCCAGTTTGTCCTCACAAATACCCTCATGGTGCGGCCCTTTTCTGTTGTCAGCAAGGACTCATGGACCAACTGATGCTACAACCTACATAACACAAATCAGAGTTTATATGGCGAGTCCTTCACTGAATTTCAGGCACGGGACCACAGTCCATTTCTTTTCAGTTCTACACCTTGAATTGATGGATCAAGAGCTATCCTCTCCTAGCTGAAACTAGCTCCTTGAGGCACAGACCCTAGATCTTTAGTTGGATTTGTGGATTACTGTTACCTAGGCTAACAAGATGGAATGCTTTTTTCTTCTGTGTCTATAGACACCAGGTTCTAGTATGGTATTTTCTTTAGATGCACCATGATCTGCCTGGAGGAATAACCTTGGGAGGAAATTAATTGCATTTTAAAACCACATTTCCTGAGTGTTTTGCACCAGCCCAGTGTGATGGATATTACTGGATATCATGCAAGTATTGCATTTTGCCTCTCTTAATTCTCCTAATCCTTGATTAGACTTGGACTATGCCTGTGGGATACTTCTGAAAATCCAAGTGGAGTACTAATTGTTTAATCGCAGCCCTGGGCAGCTAAGAGGTGCTTATATACCGATTGATCACAGATTATAAACGTAAGGAGGTGGTGGTGCCAGACACACAAACCACTCCATAATGTATTGGCTGGCCCAAAGCTGCAAGCGCTGTCTTTTGGGCATGAAACATAAAGCCTGACAGAAGCTGGGATTATACCTGGGAGATCAGGATCTCCCAGTGTCCTGGGACACAATGCATTTTCAGTGGTGGTATCAACACTTGCTATTCTATTGTGAGCCCTGCGGTTCTGGGTATTTTTCTTAACAGTTCTGTTCCCAGCAGTCACAAAAGTAAAAAACCAACCAACCAAAAACCTGTATTCATGGAGTGGAGAGAAGAGGGGAAAAAGGTTCCTTATTTTTACTCAGAAAAGCTTACAACTTTGACCTCTGTGCATAAAAGGAACTCGGAAATCGGTGGAGTGGTGAGAGAAGGTTTTCTAGGGGCTGGGGGAGGAGAGGGGGAAAGACTGCATTTCCTTTTTAAGTTCTTAAAATGTTCTTTTAATTTTTAAAATATTGTTGGTATTTGTAGGATTAAAAAAAGCCCTATACTCTTAGTTTAACTCTGAACCTTGAATTTTGGGTGTGACAATCTGATTTTAGGCATATTCTAGAAAAGGTCCCTTTGCCCTGCATAAGGAAGTGGGACCCGCTTTTGAGAGGAACACCCCCGGGTTTCCACAGCAATCACGAGCCAGCTTAAAACAGGTTAAGAAATTACAATTTTACCACATCAGCCCTGAAAGCAAACACCTCCTGCAGTCACTGTGATGTTGCCAATAGTTTTCTGCAGTGGATCGGGTTTTGATGCCCTGCCAGCATCACACCTTAGGGAACCTATGGACCCAAACATGACCCAGCCCCATGTCACCTCACCCTTTACTTCCTATTCTCCTCCCCTCAGCCAGGACCTTGATCTAAGTACCCGTGTGCAGAATTTCTATTCAGAGCTTTGAAAACATTCACCTCTTTTTTTTTTTTCACTGCAGGCAATACGTACATTTTTTCCACATAGCAATTAGCTGTGGAAAATGGATAGACAGTGATCGTGGACCCTCAAGAATTCACACTGGTTACTTGTGCCCTGAGCTACTTCTGTATTTGCTGCATGAACTCATCCTCCAGATGGAGCCTTATGTAGGCTGCATCGCAGCTATTAAAGTAAGGCAATTTTGCAAGGGATATTAAAACGGGGCAAGTGGGGAGTGTCCTGAGGAAGCAATGGGTCAAAAGGAGCAGATCTCACTGCCTTGGTTGGACATGAGAGAAAAGGACTAGTTTCTTTGCCCCTTTCTTTCCTGTGTCATTTGAAAAATAAATGACAGCTTGTAAGTCACAAACATCTCCTTTAGCTTTTTTAGCTTGGTTTTCCAAGGAAGTGAGATTTACCAAGTGCCTACCTGTTTCTCAGCTCACTTTTCCTCCCAGCCAAAGACTTTTGAGCTCCCTGGGACCTCTGTACCATTTCAAATTTGATTAAAATAAGCCAAGACTAAGTTCCTCCAAGTTTGTGTAAACTAACAGCTGGTTCTGAAAGTGCGTTTGAGTGTCTCCGTGGAGGGCTCAGCTATTATGAGACAGGGAGAAACTAACAACTGTTAAAAAAAATACAAAAAAAAGAAAAAAACCTTTCAACTGGAACTCGCAGTTAAGGAAAATAAAGTTATGAGGAATCAAGCTCTTTTAGACTTAAATGCCATACTCCAAACACTGTGCTCTCTCTTGAGACTTCTGTTAACATACTTCGCATGTTGGAGTGGAGTAATAGCCTCTCTTGTAGATTTAATTGAATTTGAAAATGCGCAGAATAACTAAATATTCACCTTGGCCAGGCTGATCCTTTGTCTGTGTTTTGCTGTCTACTGCAGTTTTAGATCAACATTTTGCTGTCAGACTAAATCCCCTTCCACTTTTTGCAAGATGGATTGAAAGAAGAGGGTCCCTGTGTAAGGGGCCACGTAGCTATTCCTATACTCCATTTCTTGGAGAAGAGTTTTTGGAGGAGTTTTGTGCAGAAGGGAACTCAAGGACTCTGAGCTGTCAACCAGACCCTGAGTCTCTTCCCCCTCAGAAAATGGGGCACCATAAGCTGATAGCGGAGAACACCTTCTGTGGTTACCAAGACAGTGTCCTCAGAGATGACATGTGTCCTCCTAGACACCTGCAAACCCCTTACAGAAGCCAAAGCTATGTCAGAAAAGAAGGTGCTAGAGAAACATGCCTGTTGCTGCTTTTTTCTCCACATCATGTTGAAAATCAACTCTAACTACATGTGAGGTGAGAATGCTGAACCACCTTGTTTAGGCTTGCAGGCAAGGCATGTAGGCAAGTGTCCACCAAGTTCTCTAGTTTATGAAGAAGCCCCCACCATTTGTTGGAAAAACATATGAGTCAAATTCATACAAAGGATAAGATGCAGAGCAGTCAGAACACAGAGGGGGAAAAAACTGCAGCAAGGCACTATTATGAACTTCACACCGTGAATTTCCATATGGACAATGGTCCTTCTGGTACAGGTGCTGGAATGGCTGCTCTAAATACACAGTTTTTGGCTTAAGGTTGTAAATTTTAAGTCCCATGTAGTTCTGTCTTCCAAATATGCTGTTTTTACAAATTAACCCACAAACAATGTTACTGTTTTCATCTCATTTTTTCTCTCTTTTATGAGTTACTTACAAACTGGTATTTTCAAGTGGACACAGCTAGCATCGTACCCAGCATGTGGTCTGCCCAGTCACCATTGTGGGGTTTGTAACTTGCCCATTGTCCTGGGGGGATAGATCTTTCAGTGTTTTAATCAAATGCTTTTAGCAAAATTCAGAAAGATTTTTTTTTTTTTATGGCTTTCAGACAATCATGCTTTCTAAACAAGAAGTACAGAATTTGGCTTTCTGCACTCTGCATTTTCTTAGGCTGGGAATCAGAGGCTGTCCAAGATTTGTCTGTTGTTCATTTATATGAGTTTATCACAGCTATTGACTGCAAAGTTCCTTACTTCCTAAGAAGATTGATAACAATGTGTAATTCAGAAATAATTTTTTGAAGTCTGTAGCCTGGTGTGACTTTTATTTTTGGTTGTGCATGGTTTTGTTTATTGCTGAAAGAATACCAAAGATCATGGTACCTGGTAAACAAACTGAAGATGTGCTGGTGAATAAGTCCACCGGTCTCAAAGAATGCTGTTCCACTCCTCTCCGGGCATAAGATTTTTCATAAAACTGCCAGAGGATGAGGTTCCCTTTCATCCATGGGAGGGGGCTGCTTAAGGAAAAAAGCCCTTAACAGTTGCCTGAGCCTTTCCCTGTAATTCCTTACATTTCCTTGCAAGTCCTTATATTTCAGCTATATTTTTAATGTTTGTTGGCTTCCTGCTTTCTGTCAAATAGCACCAGACTCTCTCGACGAAGACAGTTTGGGTTCTTCTACCCACAGAACAGGGCTTTGACTGAATAGCTCCAGCTGCATAACTGTGTGCTATAAATTAATTGTTACAATCACACCGCCTTTTCATTTTCAAACGCACCTAATAGAAATGGTAGTAGTAGTAATCCAGGAGAAGGATACTAAGTTTTTTATCTTGTCATTACACGTCTTTGGGTAACATTTCTGTGTTACGCACACAGGGCTTCAGTGCAGGAGCACTGCATTGTAGTATCAGATATTATCAGGCAAAACTGCAATCTGTCTTTGTCCTGGCTGAACAATGCTGGCTGGCATTAAGAGTCTCCAAAATCGCAGCTGAAGACCTGAAAGGCCAGGGATGGTCTAGGCAATCTGTTATGAACACAGCAGTTCCAATCTCAGCAGCAAACAGGGAGGAATTCATGCAAAGAAAAGGAAAAAGCA
Source organism: Pandion haliaetus (assembly GCA_013401275.1). Taxonomy (NCBI): domain Eukaryota; kingdom Metazoa; phylum Chordata; class Aves; order Accipitriformes; family Pandionidae; genus Pandion; species Pandion haliaetus. Next base: position 45,484 of record VYZV01000045.1, read on the forward strand.
GTCCCTTTCCAGGCGTAACAGCGGGACAGTACCACAAGGAGGCAAACTTGGATTATTTTTCCCATTTTTTTCCTTGAGAGAGGATATACCTCTACACCATGCGAATTGCAAATAAATTTCCTCCTGTGGAAATCATGGCAGGATCTTCCACCTCTTCTAGCACTTCAACAAGCAAAGAGGTCATGGCACCAAGCCTGTCAGAATTCAAGGAGCATCTGGATGACGTTCTTTCTTAGTCATGTGGTTTAGTTTTAGGTAGTCCTGCGAGGAGGAGTTGGACTCAATGATCCTTATGAGTCCCTTCCAACTCGAGATATTCTGTGATTCTAAGTGAAATGAGCAGGACATAAGTCAGTTCAGAAGACTGCAAATGCTCTGGGAAGCTTCTTGAGTGAGTGACAGAAAGACCTAGATGGCATCCAAGGTGTAAGCTATAGCAGCAGACCAAGAGTAGTCTGTCAGGATGCGGCCAAGGCGGGCAGGTCCCCACAAGATGGAGAGTGGGAGGGCCGCAGCTAGCAGGGCCATGTCAGCTGGGGTCTGTCTCACAGTACCTCAGAGGTGAGCAGGGCAGGCCTGGGATGGCAGCTAGGCTCAACCAAGTTCCAAAGGCCAGGAGAAAGCTTATGGTGATGAAGCAGCTCCATGGGTCAAGGTCAATGGGGTCCATGGCCAGACCTAGCTGAGCTCAAGGCGGGACTGAAGATCCAGAGCTGAGCTTACATGGGGACCCTGGTCATGGTGTGGGTCCCAGGTGAGGCTGGTCAGGGTCATTAAGACCTGTTAGTGTATGCAAGGCCCTAACATAGTCCATCTTTTCTTAGAAAAAGAATAGCAAAAGAGATGCTGTTTATGATTATGGGGTTATGAGGTTTGTAGATGCCTCAACCCTGGAAACATTCAAGGTCAGGTCAGACGGGGCTCTGAGCAACCTGATCTAGTGGAAGATGTCCCTGCTCATTGCAAGGGGGGTGGACTAGATGGTCTTTAAAGGTCCCTTCCAACCCAAACCATTCTATGATTCTATGATGGGTAGCTAAACAACTCACTCAGAGCTGTGTCTCCTCACTTTTCAGCCCACTCCCTTCCATACTGAAAGAAAGAAGTCCTTTACTCTCTACGAGCAAGACTGTCATTATGCAGCAAAAGGTGCAAGATGTATTGAGCTAGAGAAAGACTGAGTAAGTACAGAATACTGTAGGCCACCAATTAAAGATCTGATCCAATGACCAAGATTTGATCTAATGCAAAGACCATAATCAGTCCTGATGAGTGTATCAGTATATACTCTACCACTTAGGAGGCAAGGATGCTTCAAAGCACCAAACTGCATCCTTCTTTATATGTCATTTGTGGTAAGCCTCTGCTACTAAAATATATTCAAGTTAAATTATGTGCATACTACTCTGACCTTCTCAACCCCTCCAGCTTTCTGATCAAATTCTTAAGGCTCTCTAGCCTTCCTCTCATTAGTTGTCATACTATCAATCAATCATAAACTCAGATGTTTGTCCCTAGTGAGTAAAGAAAGACACAATAGTTTTCTCCAGACCTGGATCTAGTCAAACGCTCCTTTGAAAGCACTTTGTAAATAAAAAAAAAGCTTTGATTTTACTTCAGGTCATGAGGGGAACTGCTGACTTCTGAACTGAGGTAAAATGCAGCCAGTAGCAGAGGAGTGCACTCCAAAATAAGGTAGTATCACGTTGAGAACTATGTCTCCATATTGTCTAGAAATAGTCTCCTCAAAGAAGGGCCTAAGAATTTACATGTGAAAATCTGAAAGGAGCAGTCTTTCTCCCACGCACACATTAAAACTACAAAGAAAATGAGATCATATGGACAACTGTGTTGAAATTATTAAGCACCCTGACCTCTTTTTTCTATAACCTTCTATAACAAATAAAAGGGTTGCCTTTTTGGTTTTAGAAAATGTATAGTAGATTCCTGGCACATATTTAATATTCATTTTGATGCATTTGCCACTGGGGGGAGCATATTGCCACAGCTACTATTTGGCTTTAGTAAGCACATGAGCTAGACAGCACCTGGACCAGACAGGTTTTGCTCCCAGTTCCAGATGGGGATGATGCTAAAAGTATCAAGCGGTGACCCAAAAGACAAGTTCAGTTTGGAGATGAGTTCAGTGGAGAGTGATTTCAAGTTATAGGGCAATGTATATGGGAAGATCTAGTTGCCAGTAAACAGAAGGAGGTCTTACCATCTTCTCCTGGCAGTCCCACTGTGGAAGCACTCATTAAGACAAAGGTAGAATTTTTCTGGGCTCACCGCCGGGCTTATCAGGTGCCAGCTCACCAGTTAGCACCGAGTTAATGTACTTTTTCATCAGCATTAATATTACAATGAAATGAATATCACAATGAAATGTTGTGAAATGATGCTGGAAAGCATACAGAGAAAGTAGGTGATAGAAGTACCACGTGGTAGGCTGAGACACAAGACAAAGACAGAGCCAGGCAAGAAGGGATTGAGCTTACTTCTCTTACTAGTGCAAACATTCATCTTCAAGGTTCTCCAACCTGTTTCTAACTTGGCATTCTGCATTTCTTTCTCATCTTTTTTACATCTGAATCTCTCCCCACCATATTAACAGACACATCTATATGGCCATTTGCTTTCACAAACAGTCCAGTGTTGCAAGACATTTGGACTTAGTTACCTTCTCTGGCACAGTCGTCTTATAAAAATAGATGACTCATTGCACACTCAAACCATTTAGAAACAGGTGTTGAGACTTCTCTCCCTATGATGGATATAGCATTTTCCCAGCTCCCAAAAGCATTATGAAGATCGATGCATGAAAAGGACATGTGGGATGATCAGATACTACTGTTGTGGAGTTACAGAAGCTTCTGGTCACTGCTTAATTTTTCTCTTCGTCTGTAGAGCTCTTACCTTAAACCTCTCACAATAACAAGCCAAAGTCTGTAGTACAGGCACAAAAATGAGTAACAGTCTTCTGGATGCCCCACCATTGAAAGTGTCCAAGGTCGGGTTGGATGGGGCTTTGAGCAACCTGATCTAGTGAAAAATTTCCCTGCCCATGGCAGGGAGGTTGTACTAGATCACCTTTAAAGGTCCTTTCCAGCCCAAACTATTCTATGATTAGAGATGACCTCTGATTGCCTTGCCATAGATTTTATTTAAAATCCATGCAACCTTGCCCTGTCCCCAGGGTAGCTCTACCAGTGGGAAACATGTTAAGAGGGGTTTTTTTGTAGAGCCAAGAGGAATTATATTGCTGTCAGCAGACTCAGACACTACAGCAAAAAGAACACAAGACACACCCTGGTTAATGCAACTAAACAGTGACAACACACTCAAGGAAGACAATAAAATAGTCTGTATAAACAAGGCAGCAATGCCTCAACCCTGCTTTTAATATCTGAGGTCATATTTAAAAACTTGGTTATCAAGAGAGCGTTCCTTCTCCAGAAATCTTCTGCTCTACAAGACTTGCAGTTCTGAAGAAGCAGCAGCAAAGTAATTATATTCCACAGATTTTTCCAAAGTCACACTTTCATTAAGAAAAAAACAGAAGGCAAGCTTTTATTCCCATGACCCAGCCCCAGCTGCACTGATACCGGGCAGTCGGTCCATGCCAGGGTAAAGTGCACTCCAGTCTGTGCTTTGGCATGTCCTGTTAGCAGGGCTAGAAGGAGGAATGGAGCTGGAGGAATCAGGTTGGAATGGTGGTGGGGACGTGCAGGGAGAAAAGGAGGTAACAGGATCCCTGAGGAGGACACAGAAAGGTTATGACAATACAGACTCAGGGAGCATGACCAAGGGAAACAACCACTCAAGGAGAACGCTGGGGAGAGAGGAGAAACCACTGTGGCATGTAGAACCAAACCTGGGTTTCTCTCTCCTGCTGCAAGAAGCAGGTGAGTGGAGAAGAGCCACTTGGGTTGAATGAAGAGGGAACATGAAAGGAAAGCGGTCGATGCTGATCAAGGCCTGAAAGGCATCATAAAAAGGTCTTTTCCAACATAAATGATTCTATGATTCTATGATAATACAAGGATAGGGAACACGGCTTTTGTACAGCTCCCTGGAAGAGCCAACTGCTAAGATTTGTTGCCATTATCTCTGTTACTCTTGGCATACTTCCAATAAATTTGCAAGAAATTAGCTGGGATCTCTTCTTGTCTGATGCACGTAAGACCGTGGGTGTACTTGTGATAAGAAATAACAATAGACTTTTATAAAGAGACGGGCAGCTCACATAGAAGTAGTCCAACTGCTTAAATCCAGGCATTATACTTGATGTCCCACCAATACTTATATCAAATCAACTTACAGTGGGAAGAAAGACTGGCAAAATACCAGGAGTAACAAAACTGGAGATAGTAGCCCAGAGGTAAATCCCTTCACAAGTTGTTATTAGCAAGAGATGAAGGTGGCAAAATAACTTCTACAGATCTTATTTACAACTACAGTGAAACTATCTAGGGATATTCAGATTTCGAACTGGTAGGTGTAGCAAGGGTCCAGATTAACAGTCCCTACAGGAAAAAAGGGGGCTAGTTAAAAATAAAACACAGTGCCTTTAGTCACCAAATATTTTTAAATATAATTAGTTAAAATGAGGAACTCATGCTCATAGTACAGAGAATTAAAAGGACTAAAGGACAAAAAAAGAGCTGAGATTTTTCATGAAACCCAGGTCCCTTGCTTGGTTGGAGAGGACACATTCTAGAGGGATGGTCAAGCTGTAAATCACAGTCCCAAGAACATATTATTTGACTCAAGGAGAAGTTTCCTCAGTGCTTTTTCTACTATGTTATTATGTACTACTAAATTTCATCTCATCCCAGAGACCACAGAAGTCAGGATGTTCTACCAGCCTGCTGCCTTAATATCCTCTGGATAAAAAGCACATGCTGCTTCTAATTAGAAGTGGCCTACCTTCAAACTCCAACCACTCCTTTTTACCTGTTCACAAAGTCTGTCCAAAACAGAAAACAGCACTTGGAGCTTGCTCTTCACATAAGTAGTTTGTTGCAGAAGAAATCTAGCACAGAGGGACAATTTGGGCAGGCAATACCGCAGAGTTTTAGTTACAACCAGGGAGAGGCAACAGAAGATCCCTTTTCCAACACCATGCTGATTCCAGTCATTTACTATGTGCATTAGACAGTAAATAATTGCTGTGGAGTACTAACTTGCGTACAACCCTGGTTACAAGTCTTCCTGCACAGTAAATAAAATTCTCATACGCGGCTTAGGTTTACAATCTATAGATATTGGTATAAAATGCAAACTTCATGCAGCACCCCTGAGGCTCAATACTGGACTTGCATGCTTTCAGTCCACATACCCATCACTCCCCTTTCATCCTTCATGCAACGTATGTTAGAGACCACTAAATGAAAGCGGAGTCTTTCCATGTACTTCCAAGGATTAAAAAGCAGGGGCATAAATCCAATTTCAACTTGAATCTTTTAATATTTCATTTTATTTTATAAATCTAAAATAAATGGAGGACACAATTAATTCATCAGAATGAACATGAATTCTGCAAGTTTAAACCTGCCAGCAGACAAATGGTGGGGACAATCCATGCTGTTGCAAAACCTCCAAAGCAATCTTGTGTTAAGAAAGCTGTAAAAGAAGCTACACATAGGCATTTTTTTTTTCACTATAATGCAGGCTGCCATTTTGAAGTTTTTTGTCCTGCTTGTGTCTATAGTAGCTTTTTACTATAAGTGGTAAACAAAAAATATTAAATAATTTGTAATGTATAAGTTTGGCAAGTGAGGAACGAATAAATCATGATAGAGTGACTACATTAGTGCACAAGGGAAGAGCTACGGATGTCATCTATCTGTACTTCTGTAAGGCCTTTGACACGGTCCCCTACAACATCCTTCTCTCTAAAACAGAGAGACACGGATTTGATGGGTGGGCTATTTGGTGGATAAGGAATTGGCTGGATGGTCGCATGGTGATTGAAGGCTGAGTTTTATCTCACTGGCTGTCAGCATGTCACAGCTTCTTACTGAAGGTATTTTTTTTATTTAAAAGTTGGTAAGGGCAGTAAAAAGAAGAAGTGAGTTAATAAAAAGGGATTAGAAAGTACCCTGAGAACCTCTCTTTCATTTTTGCACACCCACAGCTTGCAACTTTATTCATAGGGTTAAGAAGCTCACATCATTGCCCCATACATTGAGCAAATTGTGTGTGCTGCAATATCAAACCTTTAGCTCATGTCCTACAGCTGACATTTAAAGCTATTATAATGAGTGTTTTTATGGGTAGTACATGCCTGCTTTGCTTTGCTCATTGATGTGCATGGCTGATGAATAAAAGCATTTCTGATTCAGCAAATTGGAGCTTCATAATGGTGTGTTGAAACAGTGCATCAGAAATCCCAGCAGGCCCTGATAGAAAGCAAGATAGAACATTCCAAAATTGGTTGACTCTGCTCACCCTGACATAACAGGAATAATACAGAGAATCATAGTCTGAAATCACTTTATTTTTATGGGATAGCTCTCTATTTTTAGGTAAGCTCCTACTGTGATGTTACAGCTAAGAGTGTGCGTTCTCTGAATAGGCAGGAAGGAAAAGTTACACTGAAATAAAGCGGTGACGATTTTTTCATATGTATTATTACTGCGGGTTTTTTTTTTCTCATGGTGTGTGTGGCTCTAGTGCCCACTTCAACAAGTGTTAAAAAATGAAGACAAATCCTTTTTCAGCTTCATGAGGAGCTGCAGCCTGGTAAATCCATTGCTATTGCAATAGGCTAAAGTGTCTTAGGCTGTTTTGTAATTCAAGGGGAATAGAAGAAGGTTGGACTAGTGCTTGGGACATCTAGCATGAGGGTGGGATTTCAAAGGTCCTAGTAGGTCCTAGTTAGTAATGCCTGAGAAAAGCTACCCTTTAAATCACTGCCAGCAACGGTCTTAGTGGCGAGAGCTGCTACTATTTTCCTTCCCACATTGAGTAAGACACTGCGTATTCAGTCCATAAATGATAATAAAATAGACACTGTAATTAATCCCTGTTGAATCTGTTCTTATGTCCTTCTTCAGGCATCCACTTTTTGGACACTGGGCTGGCTGGAATATTGCTCTGATCTCACATGGCGCCTCTTATGCCACCTCACGCCTATTTGTTGTTCTAGGTAGCCCCATAGACAGAGGTAATTGAAGCTTTAACCAGTCTGTGTGACACTGATATAAGAGGTTGTAAATGGTAGGAATGCCCGTGTAAGCAAGCCCCAGTCACATACCAAATGGTCTGCAACTGCCATGCACAGTTCTGTTCACAAAAATGGAATTATGAATCAGAGGGAAAATTAAGGTCACGTAGATTTCTGTATGCAGCAATTCTTGCAGAGTATATAGACTTTATTTGCATAATTAACTTGCTCTTACTCAATGTTCTCCATACTGTGCTGGTATAAAACCACGTGTATCAGCACACCATTTTTTTGGCACAGGAATTGTGCAGTGATAAATAGGTAACTCTAAAATACATAACATTTTTTACACTAGATACTTAAACCAAAGCAGAGTGAAGCTGCTGTCACAAATGGGCTCTTAGGGAATCAAACTGAGCAACTCTCTGATACCACGTGATATAAGAAACAAAGTTCCTGTTGCCACTTTTCCTTACACAAGCATTTACACATCTTTTGAACCACCCAGCTGATAAATATACAGATAGTGTAAGTATTACTTGAGTGGTAAATGTGTTTAAGGATAGGGCAGTCAATAGGGAAAGATGTGGAACCTCTAGGAACCTAAACCATCCCCAAAAGATATATTTTCACATATGTGTATATGTCTTTTCAAATGTTGATTGTTACTTCCAAGAAGGAAAGTAGGTTCTTCAGGGGAGAATGATTTTTTTCAGAGCAGATGTTACTGGATTCAGTTTAGTGACCAGTCAAATCAACAAAGATTGTTTCAGTTGAATCTCACTTTTCCTCATGTATCCTCAACCGTAAGAGGCAAACCATCTTTCTGATAAGCTACAAATACCCTTAAAGGACCAAGGGCCCAAATGAGGAACATCTTCACAACTCATCCAAAAAGAATACTTGAAGCGTAGTGATATAATTCATATTCTGATACAAAGCTGCCACAGTGGAAACCTCCAATCTAGGGAGGGGTTGAGGAGTATACTGAGAAACATTCCAGTGTCTAACTGGAACCAGCAGAAGTTCATTAGGCTGGCTACCAGCTGGAAATGTTCTGCTGACTAAGATTCAACCCGAGTCTAAAAATACGGAACAAACTCTTCCTTGTCAGGAATTGCTTCATTATTTCTTATCAAGTTGCCAACCTTTACCTGTGTTGTAGTTATTACTGTATGTATTATACCATAGTTATTACAGTATTGCTGACAGAATTCTGAAAGAATGCATCCTTCCACCATCTTATCTGTCATCTTACCCTCTTCATAATCCTACTCAGTATCTCCAAAAAACCCCAACTTTGGAGCAGGGGCAGCTGGGGTTGGACTTTATAAAGTTCCCAATACTGCTGTAGGTTACTACCCTTTTTAGTTCAATCATGAGGAAAGATCATCTCTGATTATTTCTCCCTCCTGAGCAGGGCTTTGCAAGCTGAGTATTTCTTGGTATGAAAATGAGAGAATTCAAGTATTCAGGCATCTTCTGAAATGCAGGTACTGACTCTTTTTTCACCTTTATTTTAGGAGTATTTGTTGGTTTCTTTGATGTGCAAAATCCCAGTGGTGAAAGTAGGTTTTAATTTGCAAGAGCTGAACAAATTAATTTACTTTTTATTGCTATTTAGATAATTTTCTAAGTTCACATTAGAGTGTTGAGGAAATAAAAGCTACCTACACTTACAGATCTTAAAGACAGCATATCCAACTTTATCTTTAGTTCTTATTGTAGTTACTTACATTAAGCACAGAGATTACACTATTCTCCTGGAAGTGAATTTGGCAACACCCCTATACCCATTGTCAATACAATGTCCTAAAAGAATGCCTACATTGCATGACATATCGCCTTAATGTAGAATCACCATGCTGGCCTCTTCCCCACGTTATCCCCTGCATCCAGGCGACCACTTGAACTCAACATTTTATTAAAGAGCCCATTACTGGCTCTTGAAGATACTGCAAGGCAAAGTTGGTATGTTCAGCACCAAACACATTGTTGAGAAGCAGGGAATTAGCATGTTGGCTTCATTCAGAGTTGAACTTGTACACGCAGAGCCTAACTTGTAGCTGACTCTACCAGCCCTGTGTAACAGAATACATCATATACCATAACAGATATTTCCAACCAGCTCTTACAACAGCATTATGAAA
>VYZV01000045.1:54920-75973 GCA_013401275.1 Pandion haliaetus
AAAAACCCAACATTGGAACAATTGACTCAGTCCTGGCACACCATTTTCTAGTCCCTTGTGGAATTTGAGCACGGGCAGGCTCCAAAGTACAACTTAAGGGCCCAGGCTGTCTAAGATAACAGCTTAGATAGTGTATCGCTTTTATGAATGCAATTACAAAGGATGGAAATTGCTCTTGCAATTATGACTAGCCATTGAATGCAAGGTGTAGAAAGCATCTAAAATGGGGATCGAATTCCTGCCCAAGAAGTATTCTGAGAACGAGACAAGAAATGCCATAAACAAGAGGCCAATTCTGCCAGTCTTGAATTCTTTGTTGCGCTGTGGTACACCTTCCAAGGCGCAGGGAACTTGTCACCATCCAGTCTGTACATGGGTGAGAGGTGGGCATTATGGCTTTGAATCACTTTTGCTAGGGAGAGAATTGAACCTCAGCAATTATACTGCCATAACAGCTGTATAACCACTGTATTATGAAAAAGTGGAGGATCACCTCTTCTAGCTCTATTTTAGAAAGAAAACAAACATGAATGTTCTCTGAAAAGCACAGTCCTGCCAGTATGTCAAGCGTGTTCCAAGCATGCCTATGGCATCAGGCCCCTGAGGGGATATGGCAGACGGGAAAATCGAATATGCCCCACCCTTAGGTGGGTGATAAGATGAAAATTGCTCAGACTGAGGCGGTTCTGTACATGCACAGGAGCATAGCTCAGCATTTAAAGAGCTTTAGAGCAATAACAGAACACACCTACTGAGCCAGCTGTAGGCAACACTTGAAGAAAAGGCATTTTAGGTGGTAAGCTGGAATATAGTCACCTGTGTCATCAGACTTCATTGTAGATACCGTCTCTACCTCTGGCTGACTGTCTCTTAATGGATATACATTATATACATATATTGTAATCTCCTTCAGGTCAGGTGATGAACAAGTTAGCCACCAATCAATTATTTAAGAATTTATGCAATAACACTGAAGAACTCTAGCACTTTTTTGCAGGGGTGGGTGGTAAGAGGAATCAGTGCACAAGTCTTTAACGGGAATCATTTTACCCTTTGGTGGGAGGAAGGAGGGCAGGTGCTAAGCTGAGGTCCTGCCACACAGAGCAAGACATCAGTAGGAAAGGGAGTTATTCTTTCCATTTCTAAATTCTTTCAGTTAGATTCCACCTGAACCATCTTACCCAATTGCATCCCTAAATCTACAGCCTGAGTGAAGAACAAAAACGAAGACAAATTTAGGAGAGGGAATGTGCCTCTCTTCATCATAAATTAAGCTTTAAGCCAAGGTTATCCTTATCCCCAAAGCTTCACAATCCTTTTTGGTCTGTGTAAGTATATTTGCTGCAGCTTCATTGATATTACTTATCTGTATAAACAGCCACCAAGTCAGCACCCTTCAAATCTTTCAGAGAACCTACAGGGTAGGAAGCCTTGAGTCTGTCTAATCACGAGGAGACAGGAAATATTCAGGAGTTGAAGGTGGGAAAGATGTTGATGGAAACCCATTTGGAAAAGAGTTGAAGGAGGCAATGAGTAAAATTATCCAAGAGGAGAGTAAGAGACAAGCTGAGAATTGAATGGGAAATACTAGAGTTGTGTAATATGAGAACAAGGAAGGAAGTGGAAGATTTATTACATTCTTCCTCCTTTTACTAGAAAAGTTTGTCTATATTTCTTATTAAAAAAGCCTAAACATCAGCAAGTATGTGAAGCATTTGAGGATGGATGGAGGGAGACAGACTCAGCGTGTCCATCACCAATTTGAGAGCGAAGCTTGTTGTGAGAAGTGACCCTGCTTAGTCAGAAGAAGAGATGAAGGGAACAGTGGCTTGAAGAAGTGACTTGGCCTTTAGAATAGAAAGAGAAGGAATANAAACTGCATTTAGTAGAGGTTGGGCTTTTGATAATATTTTTTCTCAAAAGCCTCTGGTTTCTTTGAAATTTTGACCATTCAGAAAGGTAATGTCTTGAAACAAAACTTTTCGTTTGGCAAGCTAACTAATTATGAATGTGAAGTTACATTAAATCCCTGAATTAAGGCAAAGGAACTTTGAGGGTGCAAATACAGTTGGGTATACAAGCTGGACAGTATCAAGGGGTTTAGTTCCCATTATTTCAGTTAGAATTAAATGTCAAAATACTGTGAGAAGCTGGGCATAGGATCGCTTCAGAATAAAAAGCATGCTGCATTACTCTGCATGACACACTATACTTACACAAGCACAGTTTGATTCCAAACAACTGTCAGTGACTGTGCTACATTTCTTTTGCTCTTTTGCTCTACCTATATAAGAAAAACCACCGCTAGGCGAATCTCAGCACAAACTCCTGAAGCAAGCAGGATTCTGCAAACTATTTCCCTAATTTCCTTGTTTCTTCCAGGTATTCCAGATCGCATATATTGTCTTTCAGGGAACATTACATTTATGAAAAACATGATGAATAAGATTACAGTCTCCAGAAGACTGTTTAAGCACAAATTTCAGTTTTCTTACTCTCAGTCACATATGTTTTCTGGTGAACAAGCTTTCAGTGAGCACATTTTATTGTCCTTCTACACCAGTGTTACAGCTGGAGCAATTTCCAATTGTTACTCATTAAGATCAGACTATTAGAGACTTCGGTACTAGTGCAAATGCAAAACAAAGCAGCTTGCCAACTTCTCACCAGGTGTTACCCTGACCCCTTGAAGTTTGTGAACCGTGTTAGAAATCGATAAAGGTAAACCAGCTTAATTGTTAATAACCTTTATGAAATAGATAAAGAAATGAATACTCACACATAGGAGCCTCTTGAACCAATTAGAGACAGAAACATTTTAATTAAAATGAGTTGCAAAAAGACAGACTCAATAAATTACTCCATTCAAATGAGTAGAATGCTAACTGAATGTAACAAATAATCTGTTTGATTTATGAGACTGACACCAGAAAGAACCATTTTGTGTCATTCTTGTATTTAGAGGATTTCAGTGGGACTCGGGATCTACTCAGCACAGCTTTCAAGTCTTACTGGTAAAAAAAAGTAGCAATCCTTAATGTTTATATTACCTTTACCAAGACACCTATTTCAAAATGTCTTCATGTATTAGCAAAAAGAGCATGCAGTGAAGTCCCTGTGTTCATCTTAAGACATTACTGTCACTTAAATACCTATAAGATTTTACTACTCTTGCACACAATTGTGGATATCACCATTCTAACCAACCTTGGATTTGGGAGCACAGAATTATTCTAGGTACTAGTTAGAATTAGAAGGGATTTTCAAATAACATTCAAAGCAGTTTTTTAATAACTACTTTTTTAATCAGAATCCTTTTCAATGACATCTGCCAGCTATTATTAGGAAATAACCAGAACAGTGTTATTAGTACCTGCACCTACACACACAAAAAATATAAATAAAAAGAATAAATGGAGAAGTTCTTAAAAAAACAAAGGCAAAATAAAAAGTCCAGACTCCTTCTGCTTTGTGTGTTGGGCTTGATATTGTTCATTACCTAGAAGAAGGTTAATGTTGTCTGTAGCTTGTAATACATGTAAGTTGCTCATCAGTGGGTTGCAGATGGGTCATATTGTTCACGGTAGTATCTCACTTTAAGATATTTCTCGTTTTCCTCCTTTGGGTGGTTTTTCCACTGAAAGCTGGGGCACAGAGTTCTGGATGTGAATGGCACAGGAGAAGAACCACTTTTCTTCCCCATGGCCCTTGCTTTCATGGGCAAATTGTCTACTTATTTGCAATTAGAGACAACCTTCCTGGTTTTAGGTCAGTTAGATGAATACAGTACAATACAGGTTTTGCCAGTATGGCTCAGCTGTCTCGTAATGGACTGTATTAGCTATAAATGACATTAGAAAATGTGAAGGCCAGGTTGGATGGGGCTTTGAGCAACCTGGTCTAGCAGAAGGTGTCCCTGCCCGTGGCAGGGGGGGTTGGAACTGAATGATCTTTAAGGTCCCTTCCAACCTAACCCAATCTATGATTCTATGACTCTGTGAAGGATTTCCTTTCAAACCTCTTCCATAAGCAACAAGCTGGCACTTCCAATGAAGTAAATTGATCAAGCTTGTTCAAGAGCTACTTCTCCCCAGTTTAAAGGCCAGTTCATCATGGCTCTAAATGCTGAGTTTAAGAGCAGGAAAAATAAAGGTTCATGGTTTGGAAAATGTATCTTTAACCCACTTTCCCACCCATTCTTACTGAAATTAGCTTTGCCCAGTTCCTGAGTTTCTATGCCAGAAGGTGCACACACACACTGTTGGTCTGTGCTGACTCTTTGCAGCAGTTGTCTGGTGAAGAGGTTCCCTCCTCAGAAATTGCCAGTTTCTAACCATGCAAATATGCTTCAAGCCAGTGCTCCCCAGAATCCTTCAGTGAACTGCAAGAACAGAAAGTAAAAAATCGCTTGCAGGCAGACAATATTCAGCTTCATGGGAAGCAAACTGTAGTTTAGATGTAAAAAGAAGTAAATGGAAAAAATGGGTTGAAAACTGCATGGACATCTCATCTGACTACAGGGAATGAGTTGAGAGAATTTAAGGAAGAGAAAAAAAATCTTTGAAACTTTGAAAACATTTGGAAATTCAGTGTGTCTTTAGAAAAACCTAAATAAACTCTAGGTTTGATCTCTCCGTGGATGTTGATCTGAAATGGTTGCCTATGTCCCTCCCTTGCATGCTACTACAGTGCAAAACTATCATCTTGCTAATTGATACTTACTGCAAAATATCTACAAAGGCTGTCAGTAAAGTCTTGCTTTTATACTCAATGCCATGCTTGTCACAAAGGGCTTTTACCAGAGGAGCTGCTTTCCAGTAGTTGTGTCGAGGCATTGTCGGGAAAAGGCTGCAGAATTGAATGAGAAAGAGTTATATTAAGAGTTCACTTGCACCACTCTCTGTTCCCGCTGTTCAAAATATTTCCCTGCCCGCCCCCAGAAGGAGAGCAAAGGGTCTCCTGAGACCGTTTAATGTGAGACTGTGTGGCCTTTCTCGCTTTTAAGTGCCCCATATTATTCCCACTCTTCTCCCCATAATCATACTCACTGGTGCTCAATTTGGAAGTTCAAGTGCCCAGTGAACCAGTCATTGAACAAAGATTGGTTCACATTGCACGTTGCATGGAGCTGGGAGGAAGAAAGACCAAAGAAAGAAATTATTTAGCTTTTCTTTTTCTGCAAGGCTGATAATTGAACCCCAGCAATCATTACCCATCCTCATCTAGCATAAAAGGCAATTTAGTGTCAGGGATTATAGCCATCATTGCCCTGAAGAATTAAATGAAGTTTAGATTGAAATGGGTTATTGGGATATAGGTTAATTTAGCTAGCTCTTTGCTTAGAAAGAAAAGCTTCTTTGCTGGCGTGCACACAGCCCTAACTGTGATTCTTTTAAGAGGTTCTCCTTACATCTTGCACTTGGATGGAAAGAAATTATGCCCAAGAAGGAAACAAAAAACATTCTTCTGGCCTCCTCAAACCAGTACAAGTGGAGTCAGATGCAAAAGTATGAGCACAAACATTTATGCACATGGGCTTCATCTCACCTAATTTAGACACCTTTAATTTGAGAGCTCATCACTATAGAGTCAATGAAGAAAGAATAGAAATTTTTATGGTGCCATTCACCTGACCTGATTCAGATGTCTATATTAGAGTAAGATGAATCGTGCTCTAGAAATAGCTCTTTCTCTCCAAAGAATGTAGCAGGTGTTCAGATGTAGACATCCAGATGAATACCAGGCTGGGTCTTTTAATATAAGGAAAAATGCTTAGAACCCACTATGTGAGATTATACTGCTGGAGGCAGTATAGATGTGAGTAAAATTGTATTTACATATTCATTTTTATCAGACCTAAATTTTGACAGATTTATTTTATCTGCAGTAAACCTGTAACCTGTAGGGTGAAAAATAAAGGTATCCAGTCCCACTTTGCTTCTCTTTAGTTGGCCTAAAAAGGAGATTGACTGTTATACCATCAGTATTTTTTCATAATAGGAAGGGAAAAGTGTTGTGAAAAATATGTCAAGCCCTTTCATTGAAAAAACAGGATTTATTTTTTTAATCTAGATGTCCTGTTTTCCAACTAAAGTTTTAAATGTCTTGACAACTGCAGAAATGCATGCCTATTTAACAAATGGCAAGGACAAACCTCATTAACTCGGCATTAAAGAGAACAACAATGTTGTCTTAGTCCTATAATTCAGAACTGCAGACCCACTCTTCCAGAAGAAAGGAGATTCTCACCTGAGTAGATACCCAGTCTTTGTTCTTATCATAACCAATGTCCATTGGAATGTGATTCATTTGCGACACCCAAATAAACCAGGTACTCTCTAGGTACCTGGGCAGATAAACACAGAAACACTTATCAAATCTCTAATTGCATCCAAATTTACCACCAAAACACTTTCCTGAGTCTCATCGTAAGTAAAAGAGCACTTCTACGTAATTCAGGATTTTTGATTCCATCCCTTTGCCTCCTAACTTTTGGAGTTTCTTTCGAGAACCACTCAATTTGTAGTTGCAGATGTCCCTGAGCAGCCACCACCACCCCCCTGAAGTTATACTGTTTATTCTTGGCTATTTATTTCTGAGAAAATTGTAGTGAGTATGACTAGTTTTCATTTACTTCCATTGAAGCTCAATATTGTTTACAAATATTAGTCATGGGGACTCTGGGTATGCTGCGTGTTACCTGGACAGCCAGTAGTATACCATGAAATTGTTAAATCCCATTAAAGGAATATACATGAGACAGACTCGGATGTTGAAAGACACAATCAATAACAGGTCCTGTAAAAAAAAAAAAAAAAAGCCTTTGTTGATGAACTCCCTCCTCTCCCCTTTACTTGAACTGCAGCATAAAAAATGTTCTTTCTGTGATGTCTTACTCATCAAGAGTAAGCTCCACACCATCATTATGCCTCAAGTTGAGTGTATCCCTGAAATGTTCCCACAACAATATTTTACCACCAGTAACTAAAGACCAAGAAACAGCCCTGTAATCACACTCTGTCGAGGTCTGATAGTTTTCTGTTAACTTTTATTCAGCTGCTAAGAGAGTAAAGGGCTTCTAAAAAATTCTCCCTGGCTCCATTGACTGCATTCCTGCTGCAGCAAGCCTAGAATTAGCCTTTTCTATCTTGAACCCCATAATCACCTGTGTTGAAGGTTAACATAGCCACGGAGTGGTGACATTTTTTGAAAGTTTTCTAGACAATGCAAGTAGTGCTTACCAACCACTTTTTCCTCTTGATTGCAAAGTAGAATATAGACAACTGGAAGAAGGGTATAATTGCAAGTGGGGCCAATACTGAAGGAAAGAATGAAAACAGAGAGATATTTGTAATTTCACTGCATCATAAATCTTACAGAATTTTCTGTAAGAAGAAAGATTCTTCTTTCCTGTGGAAGAAAAATTGCTGTCTTCCATTTACACTGACTTTCATGTGTCCACATAATCTCTTCCTCTTCTCATCTCACCACTTTTTCATTTCTTTCCCATCACTTTCTTCCTCACACTTGATTCACTCCTATCTAGTACCTAACATCACATAATCCTAACAGAGAAATAAGGGGCAATTCCTCCTCATATGTGAACCTTCTTGAACGTGAAGAAAGCTTCCCAAAGCTTTGACCTCAATGGGATTATCTTTAAAACCTTCATTTTAGGGAGGAGATGCAGTCAGGATTTTTAGGTGAAGTTCCTACAGCACTGCAAGGAAGCAGGGATACTCACAGAAGAAATACTTATGCTGGTAATTGTAAGGCATGAACTTCTTCTTCTTTTTTCCAAGCTGAAAAATGAAAAGACATTGTAATGGGCCAGTTGGAGACCTGAGAGCCCTCATAAGGTATTTCTTGTTCCTGTCTAATGAACACATCGAGAGCTACCTCTTAATCTCGATCTCTCTAATTCAACCCCTCTTCTTGAAAAGCAGGTACTGAAGTTCCAAAGCAGTGGAGAGGAGCAGATTTCATTTGAGCCTCTGTATCCAGACATCAATGTCATGCCAATGTCAGAACAGACCCATTTTTTAGGAGAGTTCCAAAACTCATGGCAGGATACAAAACCGCTCAAAAATCACAGAAATGCTCATAAATAATTTGAATTTTGTCGGGGAAGTTTCTAGTGATGGTAATGAAAGGTCCAATCTAACCAATTCCATGTATTTAGCATAGAGTGCTGAGACTATCCGTACTGAGGGAGGAAAAGGTTATTAACAAGAAAACCAGGAAACTTGGTGGGTCATGAATGCAGGATGTGTTTGCTGTGAAAGCTACATCTGAATTCCTGTATCAGATGAGATAGGATGCAAACATTCCAAATTTTTGAGTAATAGAGGAGACAGTGGTCAGAAATGACACAAGCATTTGGATGCTATCCTATAATGACTGTAAAATCATTTCCGCAAGATCAAAGTAGTAAACACTCTATAAAGACATCTGCCTTTTTGTTTTGTCGAATACTTTGCCTTCAATGACATGAAACAGCAAAGAGATGAAATATTTACAAAAGGCACAAACAAGTTTATTTCTTCACAGTGTATTTTTTCACTATTTGCACAAAAGGATTCTTCATATAATCTGCAAATTTTGTGCTTATGATTCTTCAAAGGACAAAATAATAAGGAGGCAAAGCAAACTATTTCCAGAGCTCCCCTCTTACTGAGAAAAAAAACTTGAACACCTCAATGATGTCTCCACTGGATGAAAACTGAAACAAAACAAATGAACTGGTCTAAATGAAACCACTGGAATTCATTTTGCCCATCCACAGGGTGCCCAACTCTTTTCTGTTAAAAAGCAGGAAGACATGAGAACTCATTTCCTACACTTTCACTTCCATCGAACCCAGTCTAGCACAGCCAGCTCACTCTACATGCTCACGTGAATATATAGCCATGAGGGATCTTCCAGAAGATCACTGACAAAATCCTTCCCAGTTGCAACTAACAGTTTTCTATGAATAAGTGTTTTGTACCAACTCCCTTTACAGGAGTCTTTCTGAGACAGCAGAGCTGGAATCTTCCACATGCCTTGGAGAGTTGGAATTTCTTTGCTTATTACCAGCTAAAGGAGAGAGAGACCTTATTTTAAGAGGCTGGTTACCTAGCAAAGAGGCCATTTCATCACTACATGCGCAAACAGAATTGCCAGGGAAAGAAAAGGCGAGAGAGATCTTGCCTGATATCTGATGATGTCAGAAGTCATAAGGATGCAAGGAGGGTCTGTTCATGGTTTTTATTTTTATGAAAGCCATAAAATTTGTGATTAAGAAATAATTTGCTATCCTTGTGTTTTGTGCATAGCAGCTATACTGGTCCTGAAGGATTTAGGTGCCAAACAGCTCCCACAGCCAAAAGGACCCAGAAGGAACATCTGACTCACTATCTACAGGATCACTAAGAACTTCTAACACTAATGCAAGTGGACTGACTCATTCTTTGGACTGCCTTCAAGGTGCTTACCCTGCTCTTCTAGCAACACAGAGAACTTAAGCACTGATTTTATGACTTCGCTTCTCAGGAGCTGATGCGTAAGCATCATAATAACCAGTCAGTACATGGGGCTCTCAGACCTTGGAATACTTTGGGAAGTATCATGAGTTTCTGCAGAAAGGCACAATCTGGGTTGTTATTATTATACCTCACTCTATAGCTTTCTGTCGTTAAAATCTTTGCTTCTCCAGGTGTCCCCATGCTCACCTCCCTGGAGAGTGTCTTTCCCAAGCTGAACAGGAGAGGGTGCATGTTGAGGTCAGGGTCTTTGCGGAAGCAGTTGGGTTTGGCATGGTGCTGGTTGTGCAGGTGATTCCACCAGCTGGCTGGTAATCCCTGCAGGAAAAGTTGAAGACCAGGGATTCAAACTAGAACAATATCAACAACTGCATCACTATTTATCCACCTATTATTGATGGCTGCACTACACTTCCCTCAGAGGTGATACTGCCTGGTTGTAGGGACACTCCCATTCATTGCTCAGTCCAGATTAGCCCCAGAGAATATTCCCACCGTGAGGCAATTACCTTCAGAACATTTATCACAACAATCTGCAGAAGTCGATTCCATTTAGGCTTCCTGAAGACAGAGCAGTGCCCCAGATCATGCTGGAACCAGCCCATCTGGATCTGGAAGACAAAAAGATCACTGAGGAAACAGAATCAGAGCAGCATTGCATTAATTTTCCTCCAGAGTCTCTGTAACTTCATGGTGTGAGTGCCTCTTCCTTCTGGTTTGGGGAAGAAACACTACCTGCTCTCTTACCTGCTCAGTGCTGAGAACTTCTTTTGAGGCTACTGTCCACTAAAGCTGCTCAATACCAGATATTGATTTTATCGTAGCAGCTAAAGGGAAAGCAGCAAAGCACCATTGCAATTAATTTGACTGTTACAGCATGGAAGTCTTTTGCTCCCATCGCAAATATGTAATTTCCAAGTAACCAGCTAGAAAGTGTACGAATTTCCAAATCCATAGCTTCATTGCATTTCATATTCCCACAGAAATACAAGAATGTCTTTTGCTGAATAACTGCCTTAGCAGATATTAGGCAAACACAACAGATTATTTTAAAAAGTGAGTTACTCCGCACTTGTTCCATGGATGTTTGAGCAAACCTAAGGTTTCAGTGCTGCTAAGAAAACCTTGCTTTCTTCCTCCCCTCACACTGCAATTTCTCCCATCTTAGGGCCACAAAGTCCTATTCCCTCCTTCCCTACACCAACCCTGACATGTATCGTGACCTTCTATGATTCAGTTTACTAATCCAGCAGAAAACCGTTCAGGGCTAGTGAGTGTAACTGCCTCATAAAGGACCCAGCCAACACCAGTGCCATCAGGCAGTAAACACAAGGAACATGGAGCCAAAAGTGGAGCTGAGAATGAAATATTCCCTCTTCTGCTGGGATAAGTGATTAGATCAGCTCATCCCACCTCCTGAAACTGCCAGGTCCACAGCACCCCACCAAGCCTAGTGAGCAGCTTGTCAGCGAAACAAGATTTACTGGAGACAACAAAAATTGTGATGTAGAACATGCTTATTGCCTTCAGCCAGATAACAGGATCTGAGAAGAGGCAGAAAAGCAATGACTGGGATATGCACTTTTCATTAATCCTCTCCATCTGGAAGAACCAAACATGTCTGCGGTGTTGGACAGCTGTCAGCACTTTACCTGAGCAATGGTGAAGAACACAATGCCAGCCAGGAAAGGCACTAAGGATATCCCAAAGTACCAGACCGTGAGCCAGGATGCAGCATCCAGTACCAGGAAGTGAAGGAAAATCAGGAAGAAAAAGACATAATTTGGCCTCAGAAGTCCCATCTTCTCAATAGTGCAGCGCAGCTCACGGAAATCTTCTAAAAGTGATTTCTGCGGGTAAAGTGAGTATTAATGCACTGTCTACTTTGAAAATGTAACATAGCAGACCCAGGAATCCCAAAGTAGCCACGGAGATATTCTGTCCGAGGGGTCTCTGTGCAAAAATGAGCATGAGATCAACAGATCTTGGTTTTGCATTGACACTGGAAAACAAGTTGCTGACAGGCTCTGTGACTGAGTGTCATGGTTTCAGCCCAGGACACTGAGGCATTGCAGTGGAAGAACTGAGCAGAATCTGGGGCTCTAGGGCTCATTCCTCACCCCCAGGTGTGGATTTAGTGATTCTGGGACGGTGCATGTTTCCATGCACTGCCAGCTGCCTCCCCACCACCCAGCCTATGGCACAGCGTCAGGCATGCTGCTTCAGAAATTACTTCTGCTAGCGCTCTTATTTTCCCTCTCCTCCATACTGAACCCCAAGCCATTCCCACAGCTGGATTCTAGGACACTCACTTTTTTATTAGACTCAAAGCTGGGCTGATCTGGTGCCAACTCCCCAATCAGCAGAGACTTCAAGTATTTTTTCACCAGGGACTTATCATTGTGAAATGCTACAAAGGCATCCTGAAAAACACACAAAGGAAGGGGGTAAGAAAGGGCATGTGACTGAACACCAGATGCTGAGCCTCTCCTTTTCCCAGGTCTTTGATGTAACACATAAGCCAGTTTCCTTTGTCCATTTTTGTCCCTTTGGTTGCTCCTGTTGTTCTTTGCTGTCAACTGGAGCTTGGCCCAAGGAAGCTGGAGAAGTTTCAAGAAACTATATTTCATAAAAGTACCTGGGTGAGGCTCCTAATAAACATGAAAGTGCTTGATGAAAAACTCTTTGCAGAGGGAAACAGGCTCTTTCATCTGCTTGTTTCAGCACGGTCCTTCCCTAGAAGGCTCCAGCCAGCAGCCCTGCCCTATGGATGGGACCCAGCAGCAGGAAAACACGTCAATGAATGAGGTGTGTCTTTGCTATGCTTAGGATGATGTTTTTAAAATCCTGTCTTTATTACACTAGCGCCATAGGCAATATCTGCTGAAGCTCCACACACAGCAGGACTAACTGGGTATCTCTTACAGGTCCCTGTAAGTTTTCAGACTGATTGATGTTTTGGGGAACTGGGTAACACTAGTGACACAAATGGGTCTGTGGAGGAACCATTTGAGATACCAGTTTCAAAATCAAATATAAACTATGGAATAAAGGATGAAATTCCAGATAAACCAAACCTCTTCTTTAATTCATGTCCTCAGTGAATTTTCCAGAAGAAAGGTAAAGAGGCTGACCATACTCTTTTGTCTTCCAGAAAGAGTAGAAATAACAAAATCCTCAGTGCCTGAGCAGCCAGGTACTTGCTGATTTTGGCTCTGAAAATCAGCATGGGTGCATGGGTTGTTACGACACAAAACGAAGTCTGCACACATCTGGTCAGGATTAAGCCCCTGGAAGAGGACAGAGGACTTCCCTTGTGCAGTCTGACATTCCTCTGGAGTCTCTTGTTTAGAGACAGCCTACCTCTGAGTACTGTAGGCTAGAAGAAGTCAGAGCACGGTGGCTTTTTGGACAGCTGAGCTTTCTACAGATATCCCGTGGCCCTTTGTCACAGTGACGAGTGAGTAACTCTGCCCAGACCCAGTGGCCTGGGGTAATCTTTCCATTACGATTCTGTGCCACTCAGCCTACAGGTTTTTTTATACATTTTTATGTAGCTCCCTCTTGTCAGGAATTCTAAAACTGAGTCAAGCTGTAAGTATCTACGCTGCAGCTTAGAAACAGCAGTTTCTATCCACAGTATCAGTGTCACAGATCCTTATCACAGAAACGCAAGCCTTTCAGTCCTGCAGATTGCAGGTCTTTTCTCCTCCCTGCTCTTAGGCCCTTATTATCATCTTATGAGAGATTAACTTTAAGGACTACCATGTGCAACACACCTGACCTCTAACATTTGGCATCAATGTAAAGTTCTGCAGTGCATATTGTCTATATTTGCAAAGTAAGCCACACAGAGGAAGAAAATTCTCACAACACATATGTATAATTATGAGCTCTAGAGGAAGATAATTCTCACCATAGATATACAATCATGAGCTCTAGAGTAGTCAAGAGTTACTTGGAAAAAAATCCTGGATCCTGACTCTAGGCAAAGTCATGAACCAGATGATCTTTTGAGACACCTACCAGTCCTGATTTTCTGTAAAAGTGTGTATTTCTCAGAATATATGAACATAGCAGCATTTTAAAAGCAAAAAGAATGATGAAGATTAGCAGAATAAAAATCAAGACCAAGTCGGAAGAGTGTCATTATAATGCAACATAAATCCACAGTGTACCCATAATCTTGACTACTGCATGTAGTTCTGGTCCTTCCGTCTCAAAGGGATGTAATACAACTATACATAGCAAAAAAAGATGAATAGAGTTCTGGAACAGCAGGGGTTAATGAATGTAAACAGAGCTTTACAATTTGCCCAGCAAGTAACCCTGACCTTGAAGGTAACCCTGACCTTGAAGGTAACCCGAAGGGCATTTTTACAGTTGGCACAGACATGTGCAGTGCATTATCTGACCAGGCACAGTGCCAATTACCATGAGCACTCTCCACTGGAGCCCCACCGTGTCATCCTGCCCTCGCAATGGAACCACCTTCCTCCACGATCCTCCTAGACCTTACCGTAGCATCTTGGCCAGCATAATGGCTAATAACTCGGCTGCCTCCAGGGTGTTGTTTGGAAAACTTGCTGACATCATAAACCTTCCTGTCAATCACCAGCCACTGCTCCCGACCTTGACCACGGCCGTTGTGGATTCTGATTTCTTCCCAAGTGAAAAGCTGTAGAAAGGCTGAAACAGGTTGTGTCTCCTTTTCAGTGGAGCCAGTCTGTGGAGCCATCTGTACTGGTAGATGGGCAGTCAGCACTGAGATTCACCAGTCTACGCTTTGCAGCACTGTGTCCAGGCAGTGGGTGAACCATCTCAGTCTGCCCGTTATACAGTCCCACTCCAAGCCACTCCCTGTGCTTCTAGGGCTGGTTGGCTCCCCTTGCCCAAACACACCCTTCCATAGCTCCCTCCTCTTCCATGTTCACACCAGACACTTCGACACACCCTTGAATAAAAGCCCTGTTCTTTCTTGTCCTTGCTGAGTTGCCTTTGGAAGGTCTGGTTACTTGTGAGAGCTGTAGACTACTTCACTGAATACAAATACGCATAAGTAGAAAAACGGGAGGATTATCTGTTATTCAGTTAAATGAGATGGCAAAATGTCAGAAAGGACTATTAAGTGAGCACTTCCATACTTCCATAGAGCATTAGGAACTGGATAAGGTAAGCTGTTAACTTGCTTCCATACTGCTGAGTCAATATGGGGATTAGCCAGAAGAGAAATCCGAGGAAAGCTGTGGGCAGCTTTTCTGCAGCAAATATTCAGTGACATTATTAGAAAACTGAAGCACTTTCAGCATTCTGTAATCCTTTAATCAGTCACTAACATCAGGAAATCCTGCATTTACTGTACAGTGGAGCTTCATAATGTCACACAGTGCCAAAATATAAAGCTGTAAAGGAGCCTGTGAGGAGAGCCAAAAGCTGCTATTAAATATGTTTGCTAACATCATGTATTCAACTGTAATTCCTGCCTTCAAGGCATGAAGCCAACCTGTATACTAGCACAGTGAAAACAGCAGAATGCTCCAAGGTCTGCAATCTCTCCACAAGGTATCTCTTAACAGTCTCATCACTATCCAAAAACTTCAGGTTGCCCTCAGTCTTTGAAATTTTCTGTGTTCACCCTGGCATGCTAAATGTATGTGTCTTTCTTAACTTACAGCATTGTTGATGAAAATACCACCAGAGCAGAGTAAAGAAAGAATACATTAAGAAAACGTTATTTATCTCCAGCTAATTTAGCTTGTGTATTAACAGTACTTTTCCTACAGCTGTTTTCAGAGTTTCCTGTGTTTGGTCCAGTCATTCAATCACCTCATTGCTCAACTAATTCATTCATAAGTCAACAACAGGCATTAAAAGATTTTGGGGTTGAGAATAACAACAACAACAACAACAATTGTTAACAGCAAGTTTGGCTGTAGATTAGCAGCTTCTAAAACTATGCTTAATGGTACTGTTTACATAATTAACCTTATTTAAATGTTAGTCTTGTAGAGCCAAAGTCTAAATATCTCTGATGTTCAGAGAGGATCTGCTGTGCAGTAAAGAGGTAACAGTTCTCGGCTGTAATGAATAGCACAGAGAAGGCAATGCCATGTTTCCTATGAAGTCACATCAATTTTGCAGGTGACCAAGAAAAAACCTAAGCCCACATATACGAAATATTGCCCTACTTGCAATTTAGGATCCTCTTAATCCTTGTATTTTTTCTTTAAATCCAAAATTACTATCCTTGGGTGCTTTTGAGGAAGGTACAAGCAGTAGGTAGATATGGTATGGTCTGTCCTCATTAGGTTTCCATCCTATCCCTTTATAATGCAATAGTGAGTTAAATCCCGAATCATGAGTTTTCCACCTTACCCCAAATTTTTATTTATGTTTATAACCACAAATACTGTCTACAACAACGCCAGTCCCTGCCTGTAACCTAACAAGTTCTAGGTCTCAACTATTTCTTGTGACAGTGAGTTTCACAGACAATTCACATATTGTGACTCAAAGAAAAGTGGTTGTTGTGATGAACTCCCAATTCTGAGAAGGACTGAAGCTGCAGACTTGGGGAAGGACAGAAAGATAAGAAAGCCAAACTATGTTCTTGATCAAGGTACCTCAGCAGGGTGAGGTGAAATTATGGCTGCGTTCCCTGTCTCCCAAGCAGCTGGCATGCAGGAAGCCAAGGCAAGAGCTGATCAAAGCAGAGATGATCTGATAGACCTCTGCATCAAGAGAAATGTACCATTTAATTTATACAGAATAACTTTATCTGGAAGAGTTTGTCCTTAAGGGACCCTGGAATGGAGTTTACAGGATACTTGTGCTATAAGTGATGATGAAGCTTCCCAGCTTACAATTGTTTTTCTTAGCACACTTTGTACAAGTCTCAGACTGCAAACACAGTGGCAAACGTGAAGTCTCAGGTTTTGTCTTCCTTGTGTTTCCCAGTGACTTAACAGCAGCCCAAAACCAGTTGGACAGAGACGGCTGAAATCTCATATAGCAGAGACACCTGCCTTGCCCTCAGCCCTGCATGGAGTGGGCAGTCTCTGGCTGACACAGAACTGTTGATTGTGCAATTCTAATTCTTTACATAATATAGCATCTTGCAAATTAATCAGTCAAGCCCAAAACAACTGTTTAAAAGTTTCTGACATGTGGCAATGGTTGAACAACCCTAGGTAAAAGAGAATGTGACTATTGGTATTCATTAGAAGGCAGTGATAAAAGAATGGGAGGAATAATTTCTACCATGCTGTCACATTGCATTTTGTAACACTATCTTGCTCTAAATAAAAGAGTGTCCGCACTAATGATGTGTTCATGTTCTAGCATGAAATATGTGTAGAGTTTTACATAAATCATGTTCAGTACTTGAGGTGGTGGTAATAAAATATGCGGTAGTTGTTGCAAATTTCTGCCTATATCTGGTTTTTTTATACACATGCAAAAAATTTCAAGTTACTCCATAGCTGGCTGAAAGTACCAAAAAACCTTCCCCTTGCCCTATATTCAGACTTCTAAATATAGCAGCTACCTGAAAAGGAGTAGATAAAAATGTGGGTTTAGATTCTGGTCTACAAGGAGCTGGAGAATACAGAGCCAGGAACATATTGGAGTGAGCAAATACGGGATGTCTCTGCCTATACAGACAGTCAGTAATCATGACTTTCACTGTTGATACACTGTGGGTGCCAATATCCACCAAACCACTGCTGTTACTTAGATGAATTAAGTTTGGGAACTCTAAGAAAATTGTCCTCCATATTAACAGTGTGCCTAGTATTTCATGTCTGAATTTAATTAGCATCAGATCCCATCCAGAGGGTCCTGTAATGCCCATCGATATTACATTAGATGAAAAAGCCTCAAACAAGTCCTTTCCCAATCTGAAAGCAGAAGCTGCCTCTGTCTATACTATCCAGGTCTCCAAAGAAATTTCAGAGTTGCATGGAAAAGCCCAGATAGTGAAAGCCACAGTCATACTCACCCAGAGAAACTATTGAGAAATCAGTTAAGAGTCAATTTACACCACACTCGGTGTTCTGCAACACCTACCCACACACCTGCCAAAATCCATGTCGTATGCATCTGGGAGCTAGTACACGTGCACAGAGCTATTCTACATCGCTGCTTTTGTGACTAAGAGTCTCCTTGCACAGGCACATGACATCGTTTTCCAGATTTCCAGAAAGCCAGTACGTGACTTCTGAAGTGCATCAGAATAGTGACTTCTATTGCATCAACATTTTTATCCTGTGTCACATAAATGTTCACAGTTTACACTTAATCAGCTAGAGATAAACTGGCACAGCACAGAGTGGTCTGGAAAAAAAATCTAGTACTAAAATACACTGAAGCATCTTGTTTCTAAGAAAATCTCTTGTTCCAGAGAAGTTCTGAGTAATTTTGTCATACAGGTTGCCACCTATGTTTCTTTTGACCACCTTTTCTACAAAAAACTAAATTTTGCACGGAGCCTGTCACACATGCTGTGAGAATACCTACCAAGTGAGGCTCCTGGGCAAGGCTGGATGAAGAACATCTACTTTATGAGCTGGAGAGTCTCACCCAGAAGGGTGAGAACTTACATATAAGACAGACAGACGACTATGGGTTGTACATGTCTCCCGGGTTAGACGTCAACAGCACAGAGAGTTTGAGAAGCGTGACCTGGGAGGTAAGCATCTATAATTACAGCTGCACTTATCTATGCAGGCAGACCTGAATGTCTCTGCCCTGCCCTGGCTGGTCTGAAGCCATGCTGGAACAGCACCTTCTTTGTGGAGGGTTCATGGACATTCTGCCCTGAAGTGGCTCTGACCTCTAAACACAGCAAGAAAACTGAAATCATTAAAATTAACTTCTCTCTGGTACAAAACTTAATTGGGAATCCGTAACTCAGGACAACGCTACACTCTGAAACATCTCCTCAATCTTTCCAAGAGACAATAACGTTTGCAGACTGCAAACTTTTTTTGTTTTGAAGAAATGTTTTGGAGGAAAAAAATAATTCCGTAATTATTTGCTTGATAAGAACATTAAAAGATGCCTTGTCAGTCAGGAGAAGAAAAAGACCAGGTTTTCCTTTTTTTAGTATATTCAGAATTAATGAGACACCACCCTGTATCTCAGATGGGGCTACTTTTCAGGAACATCATGTACTTTCAGAAATGGGAAGAGAAACCAAAAGCAAAACCAAGCTTTTTTTTGTAGGGCACAGAGTCAAGTTTGCAGTGGAGGTCCTCTTCTCTTCGCTGCCTTGAGGGGTTTAGTTTGCTCAGAAATTCTAAGTCGTGATTAACTTTGTTTCATTCCTTAATCCAGATACCAGTAGTAAGGTAACACGTGAGTATTTTTCCTCTATGAAAGCAATCTTCATATCTTTTGTAAAAGAGAAAAAAGCACTTGTGAAATGCTATCATTTGGGTGGGGGCAAACTTTGCTTTCACTCCTAGCTTTGGGTTGCATTTTATGGGTAAAAAATAAAAAAACCAAGATGGATGCCATGCTAATTATAATGAGGTGTAAAATTAGGTTCTGTAGTAAGTACTGTGAACCTTCTAAACGAAAACTCCCCTTGGAACAATAAGTTGCATTAAGACACTGAACTACACTATGTATATTTTTCATACTTCTGAATAAGTTACTAAAACCCCTACAGAGAAGATGCTACAATGCTGCAGAATGTAGCTGTAAAACTTGTCACAATTTGTTATTGCAATTCTGGCATGACCTTCTCATACACACATCACCTGTAAATACACACCCAAATTCTTTCTAAAGAGGGTTGATATTAATCTCTTCAACAATCACCATGTACTTAATATTTCCATTTCATGTATCTCATTTAACCTGTGATTCCTATGAAATATACCCTTCACATTCTCCAACTTCACGGCATTCAGAACCCCAGGGGCTCTTCTGTGGCTTTAAGATCTAAATTCAGCTGATCTAAAATTACAAATTTGAAATTTAACAGCTGTTAAAAAGCCCCTCCCTCAAGTGCATGGGTAGCGTTATATATTGTTACAAAGAAATAAGACACAGCATGATTCAAGCCAAAATCGCTAAATGTGTGTAACAAACACATTTTGTTTTCCCACTGTCATATATTTGGGGTTGTTTTTTTCAGACCAGTCAGCATTTTTATAGCATTTTCTGTGTTCTGTGCAGAGCACCCACTGATTGCAGACACACTTCTGAATGCTCTGGCTATCTGAAATTGTACATCCACAAAAGAAAAACTCTACAAAAAGTGACCATGCTTGGAAGTTTTTTTAGTAGATGACTTGTGCAACACCAGTTGGGAACAACGTGGCATAAGCAAGGATTAAGACATGCACGGTGGTTCCACAGACTACACACAGAGCACCTTCTTCCTTCTGTCCTTCCTGTGGGTCTTAGGCCACCTTCCAACTTCTGCAACATATGAGGCAGGGATCCTGCAACAACTTGCCTCCTGTACTATTCGACCATAATTCAGTTCTCTGGCCTTCACCATCTGTCTCCTACACCGTTCTTCCCCAGACACATATTGGCGTATATTCTTAGCAGGGCAACATATGCATTTTGATTCGGAGATGTGTATCAACCTTAAACTTCTACATCCTACCCTCTCCACAAGGAGGGCAGTCGTATTTTTCATTCATATGGCTGAAGAAGCTTTTGCTACTTGCTTTAATTTCTTTTGCAAAGTTCAATTGTCTTTGACACTTTAGCAATTCCTACTTGCACTTCCACAGCCTTTTCCCTATTCTTTGCATTTCCAGCCTGCCTCACAGATAGTTCCTTATTAATCCAAAATGCTCTCCTGAGTTTATTTCTCCCCTCCTTGCTAGGGACATAAGTCCCATAAAACTTTTATACCCTAAGGCTCCTCCAACTCATGTCAGAGCTCCTTACTTGCACTGACTGTAATGATTACTTTCTTTCATTTTTCAAACTTTGCTCTTAAATAAAAGCAGCAAAGGCTCAAGTCCAGTGTAGCTAGGCTGGGGCACGTAGCTCTGATGTGGTGCACATATACTCCTAACTGCCAGTTCTTCTATCACTGGTGGCAGATCATAACTTTTAACCACAAGCTACTCAACCACTTCAGACAAAAACTGAATGAGTTCTGGACCCATTTCTAGATACTCCATGGTACATGGCATATGTGCAAGGGCAGAAGCCTAGCATGTTCAGGACCCAGGGACCCTAGACTGCAGCAATATGAACTGCTTGGTATTTTTCTGTTGCATTTATTTTGCTTTTAATGATTTTGGTATGAACTATCATTGTCTAATGAGGGAAATCACCTGGACCTCTCTCAAGACAAGGGAAGCATGCAGAAGTGCTTTCAGATGCAGGTAAGCAGTGTGTTTATAAGCCAAAGAGGGCTGACATACTCAGAGCTCAGCACAGGTCAAGGGGTGCCTACAGGAAGACTCCAGCTGGAGTTTGGTTCTAAGAACAAGAACATATGCCCTTCTTTGTTAAAAGTACGACAATATTTAAGAGAAGGAACAATGCAGAGTG
>VYZV01000045.1:83774-96620 GCA_013401275.1 Pandion haliaetus
AAACTCAACATATGCAGATCTGCTTATGATGATTCAGGTCCCCTTTCGGTCTTACCCTTTAGGACTGTGAATCAGCTCATCATGTTATTTTTCCTGGTTAGTCAGGCAATTGGTTTATTGTATTGTGGATGGTTCCTCTTTACTGTGGCAGAGAAAACACAAGAAGAGTCTCCAGGGCCTTAGGCACTAAGGTGGAACTTAGACACCGTCTTCAAAACTGTTAACTCCTAGATCATTCTAGTCCTGGGGGTAGCTTAAATTTATTTGAATTTTCAAAATTAAACGTCCAGCTAATTAATGTTCTGACTCTGGGCATGCAAAAAAAAAGCCTCTTGCTGGGAAACACCAAGTGCTTCAACATTGCTGAAACTTACTGCCCACTTGACCTACAAGTAGCATTTCTTCTACTTACCTCGCTTGTCACAATCCATCTGATAAGTACTCTCAAAGCTTCATGAACTGAGCTGAAGGCTAGCTGTCTTCCTTCAAAACATGTTGCAGGTACTTGCGCTTTCATAAAGTTATCTCCACGACTAGAGCACTGGCATCCAGCAACCAGAGCAGCTTACGCTCAGTTCCCTCTTTTGTCAGAGACGATTGAAAACTTGTCCTGACAGAAGAGGAAGAGTACCTTCCTTGCCTGTTGAAACCATTCTACTCACATGGCTGAATTAAAGGCTCACTGGGCCACAGAAAGAGCAAGAATGAACTTTATTCTCGAGCCTGGCAATTACGGCCAAAACATGAGATGGAAGCATTCTTGCTACCAGGACAGTCTGCCCAGTTTTACCCGATGGACAAAATTCCAAGCTGTGAAGTTTGAGTTAGGGACATGGAATGTCTCTAGAGGATTTTTGAAGACTTCCTTGTCTTCAGTGTTTTATCTTGTCTAGCTTAGGCAGCTCCCCACTTGTCCAGCTTTCTCTGTACATATGAAGAACCTAGCCTGGGGGATTCCATTACGGAGCTGAGATGTTAAACAGCTCTCCTGACTAGCCTAACAAGACTACTGTCCCTTTGTGGCTGAGGGTCAACACTCCAAGGTCAGAGTGAACTTTTGGCAGTGCCACTGAAGTTTCATCTGAGATCTGATAGCCTGTTGAATGTAAGTCCTTACAGAGCAGCTCTCGATTTCATAAAACGTGTACCTTGCTACGTAAAAAGTAATGCAACTTCCAGAAGCCAGGGGTAGTTCATTTTTCCCTTTCCTCCTCATTCTGGAGGAAGAACTGGTATATGGTTTTGTTTTGGTAGGGTTCATTTTGGTTTAATTGTTTATACTGCATACTTCACACAAGTGAAAAAGGACAGACCTGATTCCCTTCCTCGTAAATACAAATGCTGAGGTTTATGATGGTTCTCTGTGGACAGGCATTTGTTCCATATTTTAGAGAGTGCAGACATATTTTACTCTGATGACAGCAATAGTTGGTAAGATAAGGAATTTTATTATTAGACTTTCCTCAACCAACACTTCTAAATAATAAGAGGGAAAGAAAAGGAGCAGGAAAAATCAAGGAGAAAGAGTAACTAAGGCCCATTTCCTTTATGGTCTTTATCAACAGGTATCAATGATTTAATGATTATTTTTATTATTTCCATTACAATTTTATTCTGTGCTTAACAACACTGTTGGCCTGGGAAGATGCATTTCTTCCATTCCATCACAAGCCATCCACCTTTTGGATGTTAATCAGAAAAAGCACCATATCTTCCTCAAAATCAACCCATCCCTCTGGAGACTAAGCCACCTGCCACTTAGGTAACAGGGTGATGGAGCCATCTTCATTAGTGCTATGCCAGGTGCTATATCCTAGTTTGGCATCTATAACATTGGTGTAGTAAATGAGAAGACACAGGAAATGCAGTAAGGCTAATTAATATTCCAATAAATCACACAATACATGCCCTGTTGGGGTGTGGTTTGAAGGCACATCATCCAACAGAGAAAGACCAGCAATATATTGGTTGATGTGTGCCTACAGGTACGCAGCCCGCTGACTTCTGCCGACTGAAAAGTTAAATGCATTTAAACAGTGCCCCAACCCCTAGCACTTTTACACCTTCATTAAATTTGGCTGCAGCTCAGACAGGAACACCCCCAGCTCCGTGGCCCAGAAGTCGTGAGTTCTCTCCACTTAACAAATCACTCAAAAAAGAGTGAAGCTTCAGGTGACCACAGACCGATTACCCTTTTGCTTTCTTCATCACCTTTGTAGGGATCCCGAGTATGGACGTGCCATACTTCTGTCCCTTCTGACTTCCAGTAACAGGTTCAGTAACCCTCAGAAGCACGGCACTATGGAAACCACCCGCAGAGACTCCATGGGAGGTTACCAATGGGCAAATAACCCAGAGACTTTCACCACCAAAGAGATGTGGAGGGCAGTGTTCCCACAGAATATGGCAAGCCGAGCTCTCACATCTACGTGCCTGCGGAATAACCTCCACTTTCCTATTTCTCTACCTCAGTTAGGGCTCTAATTAGATCTTTTTCCTCATGCTTACTCCTACAGAACTGCTGCCTGCACCTTCTCCACCTCACCCACATAGATACAAGTTGGTTTGGGCTCTCACATGTTCCCCACTGCCCCTTGGTTTGGGCACTTCTATTGCCATTGTTAATTACATATAGGTATCTGAAAATACCATACCTACACAGTTCCTTAGTGCTTCCACATTGTAATAACTCCTGTGCTCGAGTTCATACTGCCTCAACTTTCTTGCTACATTCATAATGAGAGCCACCTCACAAAAGCCTATGTAAGATAAGAGACTTCCCTCCTATATACTCAGCAAATGAAGTATCAGTAGACAGAAAGGAATCTGTTCCCAGTCCCAAAGCTGCCTCAGCTTGGTGGAACGTAACCTCCTCCATTCAGCTTAACCCATAACTCAGCACCAAAGAGGAATGAAAGAAGCACAAGAAGAATTAAGAACACACCTTTTAAAAAAATCATATTAATCACATTCATCAATGGAATAAAGCTGAGCCACCTCCCCACCTCTGGCTTAGCCAGCTCCCTCTCCTCTGTGCAGTATCTTCATGGTGACCACCACAGGAGGCAACAAGGGCGGGGAATTCCTCTGGAAGAATCCACTGCTGCTTATTTATGTAGATAGGCATCCAGCCAGAGCTCCCCTGAATCTTTCAAAGAGCTGCCAAGGGAGAACAACATTTCCTTAGAAACAAGGTAATGAAATACAGCGTCCGGGGAACAGCATTGTGAGAATTCCTGTCTATAGATTAAGTGAAGGAGATCACAGAATCATAGAATGGTTTGGGTTGGAAGGGACCTTTAAAGGTCATCTAGTCCAACCCTCCCACAAGGAGCAGGGACTTCTTCAACTAGATCAGGTTGCTCAGAGATCTTCAGAGGCAAGGCAATGTAGACTACAGTTCCTTGGAAAGATGAAGAACAACCAAACCACTGTGACTCCATCAGACAGAGACTGGAAGGCTAAAGGAAACAACTTAATTAGAATGAAAATAAAAGGAGCAAGCATGGCAGAAGAGAGCCACACGACTTTTAAATGGAATAAGAAATATCTGGGGAGCAAGGAGGGGAAGAAAGGAAATAAAAAGAAAGAATGAATGACAGTTCAAATTCATCTTTATGAAAACACCTCTTTCCCTGGAGCACACTCGGAGGCAGAGGTGCCAGACCTGGCATCCTACTGGCCTCTGACTCTTCAGAGCTGAAGAAAAAGAGCTCTCCATTAGGTCATTCCTACTGACACCTTCCATCTGCTGCTACTGAAACCAGTGCCATTTTCCAATCCCTTTCATAGTCATCTATACTATCTACAGCTATCCACAGAACTTCTGTGATCCAAGCTGGCTGCCCATCCCCTTCCCATATCCCTTGCTTGTTGACTCCGCAATACTGGAAAACCTTTCACTTAGGGAATGAGGCAGGTTGATACATACTGCACTATGTCCGCAAAGGCAGTGAGCAATGGCTTGCACTGGTACTCAATACCATGTTTGGCACACAGGGACTTCACCAAAGGGGCCACCTTCCAGTAGTTGTGTCGAGGCATTGTCGGAAAAAGGCTGTGGGAAAAGAATATGGTGATTCAATGGCATCTATCATGACCCCACAGAAGTTCTGCCCCTCTTCTGTGCCTAAGCTTGGGAGTGCCTCAACCTCCCCTTGTGCCCTTAGCCATTAGAGCTCTGTAGTGGTCCCTCTCGTGTCGCTTTAGTCAGTATCTGTAAAACCAGGAGGCTGGTAATTCTCATTCCTGTGCCATGCTACTCATATCTGAAGTGGTGTTGGTGCTCCCCAGTGCTCCAAAAAGTTTCTTGGAGTTCCCATTCCATCCCCATGTAAAGAGCACAAAATTTACCCACATTATCTTTTGTTCTTGTATTAGCCGATAGACAGAGACCTTGTAGGCTCTTCAGACCTAGTGTAACTAGCACACGCCTTGAAATTCCCTCACATCCCCAACCCATGCTTCAACTCACTGGTGCTCGATTTGGAAGTTCAGATGTCCACTAAACCAGTCATTGAATAAGGACTGATGAACATTACAGGTTGCCTGGAGCTGAATAAAAAAAACACAAAACCCAGTAACATTTAAGTGTTGATTTAGGAATGCCCCTTCTTTTACCTGTGCCAAACACAACAGTAAGCAGGTACAAGTTCCTTATCATCACATTCTGGCTGAATACAGCAGCTCCAAGAGCTATCTCCAGTCAACATGAGATGGCCATGCTGAGATACACAATTGTTAGGGACATAATTTAGGAAAACAGACTTGACTTCCTCAGTGAGATAAGCCATAACAACTACGACTTTCACCTCCCTCACTTAAAAAACTGTGTAATGGCTTCAGAACTAAAATAAGACAGAGCACACAAGAGAGATCTGCATCCTTCATGCACAAAAAGCTCTCTATTTGAAGAGCATTTACAATGGTCTAATTATTAGATGCAGATGCTCTGCATCTCTAATTATTTTCATTGAGGCATCTGTGCTCAGCATTTGAAGCCTCATCCCACTTCTGCACCTTCTTTCTTCGCACTAATCGCTCACTTCACACAGTGAGGACAAGCTGCTTACGTCTTCCTCTCTCGGTTCCCATCACTTCTGCGGTCAGCTCTCTTGGGCATTATGTACCCAGAACTGTAACTTCTCACCTCAAAGTCACAGGTCTCTGGAAAGAAGGTCTTACCTGGGTAGAGAACCAGTCCTCATTCTTATCATAATCAATGTGCATCGGGATGTGATTCATTTGCGTAATCCAGACAAACCAGTTACTTTCTATAAACCTGTGCATACAAACACACACAAAACCATTACCGGTCTGACGCCTATGCCATAACAAGTCAGTACAAAACACTTGTACACATACAAGCTAGTCTTTGCTTGATAAAACAACACCAGGAACCCCAAACATCTGGTCAGCAGACCAGAACTACACACACCTTCTACCTTCTACATAGAGACTTTCTACCTTCTAAAGACACATGCCTCACAGACAACAACCTGTCTTGCTGAAAGGCACAAAGAGACAGAATAATAGGGAGCCGATAAGAAAGATAACCAGGAGGCTGAAGAAAAGCTGACACAAAGGATTGATAGGAACTGCAAAAAGAAAATGCAGGAATTGTAAGTTGAATGATACCTGACTAACAGATGAAGCCCCAGGATACCCTTCACCCCCAGTAAGGGCAAGTAGGTGAGAAAGAATCGGATGTAGAAGGTCAGCATCCAGGCCAGGTCCTGTAGTATAGGGAACAGATAAAACTTCATTAACAGGAAAAATTACTGGCTTCTGAATTTACCATCCACTCTATGTGGCACTCCCTTTAAAACCTCCCGTAACATCTTCTACTGATAGATTTTTTCCTTCCTGGCCCCATCACAAAGCAATCTGACACGGCCACTCCCCAGCCATTCCTGTGCTCCGGAGCCCGGCACAGGGCTTATGAGGCTTATGAGCCCAGCACAGGGCAAACACTAGAGAGGACATGCTCTAAAGCATCATGCTTTCCTCTGGATCTAAAGAGAAAGCAAGCAGTGAGAAAACCAAAAACCTAGCCAATTAAAAGACTAAAGAGCTCTGGTTTACCTCCATGTCATCCTTTTTTGTTCCTCTTCACATTTCTTGCAAACTCTGATTTCCCTCATATTCATTTTGTCCTGACTGTCCCATCTCCCAGGCAAGAGTAAACCAGCCAAAATGCTTTGTCTCTAACCCCTACATCTCAGAGAAGAGCCATCTTTTTTCTAAAGTCTCTAAAACCCATGTTATTTCTCAAGGTCCTAGATCTTCCCCTAATAAACTACCTTCCTAACAACTCTGAAAGTCTACTACACATCCCTTATTCCACTTCACACTGAACTGTAAGGATTCAGTTTTAGGCTACCTGAAAGCTACTTGATTTTTAATGTACCATTTTGCAAAATGGAGGTGCACTGAATCCTCCTCCAAACCCTCCTGATTTCTGCTACTCTTCCCCTTTTTTCTGTGCCCATATGTTTTTATTGTATTGGTTTGGGAAAACAAAAAAAAGTGGTCAGAATGACCGCTTCTACCTTAAGCTAGTCTCTCATGCTACCTGAAGGACAAGTTCTGTATGAACATCAACTCTGCAGAAGAAGGAATGCTTCCAGACACTCACACACCCTGGACCGAGCCAGAACATCAGAGAACATCTTTTGTTACCCAGCTGTGACTGGATCTTTCACAGAGGAGAAGGGCTGTGTGGAAGGTACCCTCTCTCCCCCAGCAAACATTATTTCTCAGATTGTATACCCACACCCCTTGCCACAGAGATACATGGCTCAGAGTTCCTCCCAGCAATTTCTTCACAGAAATGTATCTGTAAAACAAGGAGAAGTCACTATTGGCAATGTGGAGCTGACTTACCACCCACTGTTTCCGCTGTACCACAAAGTAGAATATGTACCACTGGAAGAAAAGAGGCACCAGAGCTGGAGGACCAACTAGAGTGGAGAAACAGATTGCAAAGACATTAACTGTGCCCTTTTATCCCAGGGAGATGGACTGGAAAAGGAAGGGGTTGAGTGAACGCTGTCCATAGAACCGCAAAAGGGTAGGGTTACTCACTGATGAAGAAGTACTTGTGCTGGTGGTTATAAGGCATGAATTTCTTCTTTTGTACACCAAGCTGTTAAAATAAGCAAATTACTCAGGCTGTGAAGACAACTAAAGACATCTGCGCATACAGTCCTACATATGCTTTTGAAGAAACGCATACTTAGATACCTCCTAACCTTTGAAAGAGAAGCCCTATCAAACCATGCCAGCATCCACATGCCATTGGCTTCATCATCCCCTGGCACTTCAGTCTATGACTGCTATGGGAAGTCTTCATCCCCGCCTTGGAGGCACAGAGGCCGGGTAGTCCCTTGCACCACAGTGACGTGCTCTGGAAGCTCTCTCCCTACAGAGGGCACAGTTGCCTAACAACACTTAAACCGAAAATCACATGAGGCACTGAGAACAGTTCGCTGCCAATATAGAGCTTCAGAAAAAAAAGAAAAACGATACTATCGATAAAGATCACAGTGTGTAGAACTCCCACCTCCTTGCAATTAGTCTCCAAAGCACAGAAATGAGCATCTAGACACTAAACTCTGGCCACAGGAACAGGGGTGAATAGATTATCCTGCCTCTGAGCCTGCTAATTTTTCACTGTTCGCTGTATAAACATAACAGAACATGCCACTGACTTCCTTGAGGTACTCCATTATATCCCTGTATATGTCCAAGCTAATTCCAAATAGCAGCCCTCCCTTAATTTCAATGCAAATCAGAGCATTTAAGCCAGCTGACACCATGAATTTATGTAACTTTTTTTAAAGGACCAGCAAATGCTAAGGCCATTCAATTAACTCGAGTTGTACCAGAAATAGAGTTGGACTCCAGATGGGACCCAGTCTGACACCCACTGTCAGACTGAGACCACTGAAATATCTTCTTTCGTCAGTAATTGTAAACATTCCAGATAGTCCTTGCTTGTCATCTGCGGCTTCATCTCCCCAAATGCTACAATTAGTCAAAGCTGATCTTGGTAAAGAGAACAACTTGCAATCTCATCTTCGTACAACTGCAAGTCTCTCATCAGAGAAACACAAACTTGTAATCGTGACAAACATTTCATTCTTATTTTAAAACATAGCAAAAATAGCTTCTATTGACATTTTAAGAATATAAAAATCTCAGAAATACTGAAGTATTACTAAGGAATATTAGGGACAAGTGAAAGGCAAAAATAGCTAAATATAAAATAGCAGGTCAACTCAACTCATTGTCTGGATGTACTTCTCATTTTACAGAAGCAGTTTTGGTGGGTTTTTTTAAACCTTCAGAATAAATTTGGAAAATTTCAACCCACAGCAAGATTGTGTTAGGGCAAAACCCATTAAAAAAAACCTTTTGCAACATTAAGTATATGGAAGTTAGTGATGCATAAGATCTTTTTTCTTCTTGTTTTAATAAGGCCATTAATGTCAAGCTGCACCTTCTCCAAATTTCCAATATACTGAGACAGCTTATTGACCAAACCAGCCGGTCACTAGTCTCCAAGCTCTCTGAAGCTTTCCGAATTTGAATCCTAATGCTGTAACCTCCCAGCATTCATCAGGTCTCACCTCTACAGACAGTATTTTTCCCAAAGCAAAAAATAAGGGGTGCATGTTAACGTCAGGGTCCTTTCGGAAGCAGTTGGGTTTAGCATGGTGTTGGAAGTGGAGGTGATTCCACCAGCTGGCTGGTGCTCCCTGCAGGAAGGGATGAGAAGAGAGTGCTGTAAAGAAGTTGTACCTTCTGCCCTTAGTCCTCCCTCCCCAGTAGTTCCTTGCATTTGCTTTCTTCTTATACTGAGATTGGTTTTGACTGCAGAGCTTCCCAGGCAAGGATCTAGCAGTCCCTCTCAGCGCTGAATGCCCACCTTCAGATGGCCGATGACGAACTTGTGCACCCAGTGGTTCCACCTGGACTTGCTAAAGACTGAAAGGTGTCCAAAATCATGCTGGAGCCAGCCAGCCTGGGTCTGGAATTAAAAAACAAACAGTGTTGCTGGGAAAAAAGAAGAGTCAGGAGGCTCTGCATCGGAAAAGGGCTTTCTCATCTCCCACTCCCACGCTCCTCACAACATAACCCTGGATAGCAAGAGCACTTCCACTACTAAGACCCAGTCCAAACACTTATCTTTTACTATATACCACTGCAGTCCAGACTTTGCCTAACGACTTTTAGTCCCAGGTAGTTGTTTTCACAAGGAAGGAAAAAATCGTGGAGGGGGAAAAAAAAAAAAAAAAAAAAAAGTCATGGAGCTCAGAAACAGCATTTATTCTCTTACAAAACTGCACTGAAATCAGCAACAAAGTCTCCTTTAAGGAGCAGCTTGCTGCTGCCTCCTCCAAGTACTTGTAATTCCAAGGGGATCAGCTGGCCACAGGAGAAATAGCTGGGGCTTTGAAAGCTGCTCTGCCCTCTCCTCTAACTCGCTGCAAGTTCCCATGGGAACTCAGTGGCTTGGCCCCTGCACAGTGCCTTGGAGTTCTGGCACAAGGGACCTCAGAAGCATAGCATGGCTTTCATTGTACGAAGAAGGCTGGGAATAAGGAGGCCTTTGAGGAACTACAGGAAGGAAAAAGCAGGGCAAAGCCTGCTCTACCAAAGCAGCATGTTACGGCACTGTAGTTTTGCCCCTTCGGTGGGACCCAGGGAGAAGCAGGATTTTGGGAAGCCTACGAAGATACGATTTCTCCTGTGCTTATGGCAATGAGCACCTAAGTCCCAAAGGGTTGGCTTTTGGTGTTTCTGGGGCTTCTTTTCACCTAGCTGCTTACCTGGACAGTGCCTAGAAGCACTGCAGAGAAGAGGAAAGGCACTGTGGATGCTCCAAAATACCAGATGGTGAGCCAGGCTGCAACATCCAACACCAAGATGTGACAGAGATGCAGGATGAAAAAGGTGCGGTTGGGGTTGAGAAGCCCCATCTTTTCGACGGTTGCACGGAGTTCACGGAAATCTTCCACCAGCTTTTTCTGTGGAGAGACCCAAGAGTATCTGCTGGTCTGAAAATGCCTCAGGAACCTGAAGGGGAGCTCAGTTTCCCTTCTCAAGGAGCTACTGTGGCAACAGGGAAAAGCTGAGGGTCACCTGGAGGCAAATCTTCCCTAAGACTACTAATAATGACATGAAGTCAAAGGGAAGCTTCAGACCAACACAGTGATTCCAGGAGATACTATCATTTTATGTACAGGGAATTCTGGCTGCCAGTAAGAGAAGTTGAATAGCACAATTTCAACCCGAATACCAAGTTTTTCAGAAACTTACATTCTTGCTGGGCTCAAAGCTGGGTTGATCTGGTGCCAGTTCCCCAATCAAGAGTGGGCGCATGTACTTTCTTACTAGTGTCTTGTCAAGATGAAATGCTATGAAAGGATCCTGAAATACAGATATAGGAACAGGATGAAGAAAAATGACTGTTCAGGTAGCAGCAAAAGAAATGTATTTCATGATATCCTGGACTCAGCAGAAAGCAACCCTACTAATGGAGCTGGCTAAACCAGATTTTACTGCCACAAATCTTATTCCTTTCTTCACACCACAAATGATCATTTGAAGCTTAATTCTCTGTAAGATTTCCTATCTGGATGCTGCTATGTGCAGATCACCAAGAAATACGGGCTCACTCCCCTCTTACTTCTGAATCTGAAAATTTCACACCCCGTGGAACCTCAAGATATATCATCTCAACCGCATACTCCTCTGCCTCCATTTCGGCTTTACCTTCCATCTTATTTTTCCTCAGGCCCCATATCCTGAAATGAAAGTCTGACTGGGAAGGAGGGCAAGATGTTAGCACAAAAACTGAATCAGCTAGGTGAACTGGGAAAAAAAAAAATGGGACAAGCAGGACCCAGACAGGTGATGGCAGCTTCTGGTGACCCACACCAATCTCTCAAAAGCCCCATATTGTTCCAAACATGCTTCCTTGGCTATCCCCAATGCCCACCCTGCCACATCTTCCTAGAATAGTTTTGTTTTCTTGCTACCGGCCTCCTGTTCCCCATGTGGTTCCCCTCCATGTTTCTGAAGAGTCCCACAAAAAAGGCCTTTTTTCCTCCTTACCACTCAAAAGATCCCTGTTAGGGAAATCACTTTTCTCATTTAAATGTAATGTCAATCTCCATGGTAACCAGGCAGCCAGGTGAAAAAATCACTAGTGGTTGTTACCACTATAGATTCTATCACTGCATTTAGATTACAATCCCCTGAGCGCACATGGCAGTTTGACATCTACTTCCTACTGAGCATCTCCCATTTACATCCTTTTGCATATTTCTCTCCCCGTGTCCACATGAGCATATATTTCACAATCTCCTTCAGCCTGAGGATGCTCTTTCGTTTCTGAAACAGTACTTGCCCACTGCACATCAGTTTGGAAGCTTCCTGCACCATGAACTGTTCAGCACTATAATTACTAGCTCATCACTGCATGCTTTCAAAACAAATTGCCCTTTTAGAAGATCTCTAGTCAAGAAAGGGGTTAAAAAAACAGCTGATGTTGCCAGCGCTGGGTCAGCCCTGTTGTACTACAGATGTAGCATCCCTGATGGAGTACTCTCTGCTCAGGCTCATGTGAATAAAGGAGGGAAAGAGAAGAGGAGAATGTACATTTGCATTTTCTCATTGGAAGAGGAAAAAAAATGGGGAGGAGCACCTGGGCAGATCAGAGTAGGATGGTACCACACATTTAGACCAATCCTTTCCATGGAGGCTGTAAAACCTGGCAGTGCAATCCTAATGGGAGGTTAAGGGACCGCCGATTGCAACTTCTAGAAAGCAGAACACTCTAGTGGCATTCAGCAAACTAGAAGTGTTCTTTCCTGACTTCCCCTTTTTTCCTGTTTTCGAGGACCCTGCTTCTTTTCATTTCCAGGGCAAAACTATTAGAAAAATAGGAATTTACTTGGCTCAGGTTCCTGAGCGGTCAGCAGTTCAATTGCACCCAGCAGTGACACAGAC
Organism: Pandion haliaetus; assembly: GCA_013401275.1. Taxonomy (NCBI): domain Eukaryota; kingdom Metazoa; phylum Chordata; class Aves; order Accipitriformes; family Pandionidae; genus Pandion; species Pandion haliaetus. The sequence goes on from VYZV01000045.1 coordinate 95,796, forward strand.
AACGCCTAAAGAACGCAGCTGGCTGCAACCTGACCATCTAACTGTGTTCAGCTCTACGTGCTGCCCGCTCTGACTGACCCACTTCTGATAGCACAACAGCAACGGGGCTTCGAAAAATGCACGTGTGCATCCCGGCCCCATGAAGCACGTACAAATTCATATATAATTTAAAGCTGAAGATAATACGCATATGATGAAGTTACCCCACGCCCTGCTGGCACTTCGAACGACGTCGACTCCGCTTTGCAACGGTCACTGGCATTCAGACACGGAGGGTATTTTGTTCGAAGGATGGAAATAGGACTTTCGGTAATATTTCGCACTAGCTCCATCTCCTGAAAACGCTGGGCTGGGTTTTTAAAGCCAAAGGCGGCTGGAGGCATTCGGGTACTTGCAAAAAACCAACCTCGCCGCGCACACACCGGTGTCCCTGTGGCTACACCTCGGGTGTTTCTGTGGCTGAGCCTGTATCAAGCCGGGGGCGTTCTTATTTACTGCACGCGTGCAAAACCGATTTGGGTTTCCCCCCAGATTTACGCCCGGTTGCGGACACCCATTTTTCCTACTATTTGTTATTAGTTTTGTTATATTGCCCCTGCCCCGAGCATCCCTCTTCCAGCCCTCCCCCGGGATGTCCAGCAAAGAGCCGGGGACGGACACCCAGCCCCCGCCGCCCCTCACCGTGGCGTCCTGCCCGGCGTAGTGGCTGATGACCCGGGCCCCCCCCGGGTGCCTCCGGTAGAAGTGGCTGATGTCGTACACCTTCCTCTCGATCACCAACCACCGCTCCTGCGGCGGCGGCCCCCCCCCGCTCCGCTGCCCGAT
>VYZV01000045.1:108558-135597 GCA_013401275.1 Pandion haliaetus
CCTCCCAGCCCCGCTTTGGGCAAGAAGACAAAGAAGCGAGCGGCCCCATGGGGAAAGGGGGTGAGAAAGGAGGGGAGTCGGGGGAGCCGGAGGCACAAATCCGCTTCTACACCTGGGAGGAGATCCAGAAGCACAACCTGAGGACGGACAAGTGGCTGGTGATAGAGCGAAAGGTTTATAATGTCACCAAGTGGGCAAACAGACACCCGGGGGGTCATCGAGTGATCAGCCACTGCGCCGGCGAAGATGCCACGGTAAGGGCCCACGCACGGACACCCACGGGGCTGCCTCCCAGCTCCCACCAGCAACCTCTTGACAGGTCATTGCCATCCTGGCGCTCGCTGAGAAGTGAGCCGGCTTTTGCGCAGCCAGCTGCCTGCCTCTTTCTCCCCCCCACCCCCCCCCCATCTCTCTAACACCTGCTGGGCACCCAGCTCATCCCTTTCGCTGCTTTGGGGAGCGAAAAGGTTGGTCCAAACTGACGCAACTCCTTGGCCATCAACTCCGTTGAGCCACGGCAATTCGCGGCATCCGGAAGATTGGTTGGTGGAGATTGCTCGGCTCTGCTTAAGTCCTGCTGTTTTGTCTTTGTCTCTTGTTTGTGCTGTGCCTGGAGCTCTGAATTCATGAGCAAAGCATCCCAAGGCTTCCCCTCTTTGATGCGTAGCTTATGATGTGCAGTTATGGCAGCCAAGCACAAGAAAGGGTTAACGAGAGGCCAGTCTGTGTTTCAAAGTTGCTTCTGGGAGGAGGGTGAGCTTGAGCCTTTAAAACAAGGAGCTTTTTAGCTTTTTCCCCAGGAGAGAATTCTCTAGAGAATTTAGTTACAGGTTTCTACAGAAAAGAAAAAAAAGAAAAAAGAAAACCATTTGCTGCTGCTACAGCTGCTCCTGTACTTCATGGCTGGGTTCAGCTACCTCTCAATGTTTCAGCAACTTAAAAAAGAACCCCAAAAACCAACCAACCAAACAAAAAAAAACCAACTTGAAAAAGGAACAAATTGCCTCAGCAATTGTTGTCTGCGGTTTCCCTCAAAGCCACCTTCTTCAGAAGTGCATCCAGAGAGCGTGTTCTCTCTCCAGGGCATTAGCCCATAGTTAATAAAATTTAAACTGCCTCAGAGCTTTTCCGAATATGTGCATGGTAAGCGGCAGGAGAGACCAAGCTGTAACATTAACTCTTCGTCTCCCATGGCTCTGAACACCTCAGCAAGGGGGAGGCTCTGCGTGTGGCAGAATTAATTGGCAAGAATTACTGACCTTTCCTTTCCATCAGTCTCCACTTGCCTATGGTCCGTGGTTATTTTTCATTCTTTTCCTTGAAGCACTGAGAGGTGTTATGGTGTTCCTGTCCCCTTCTGATAAATCCTCTTGAATGAATAGCTTTCTCCCCCAAAAAGATGGGCCAGGTTTTACTTTCAGCTGCTTAAACACAGGCCTGCTGAAACCAGAGGAGTTTGACTCCTATGCCCAAGAATTTAACTCCAATATCTCCACTAGAAACCAAAAAGCATCTGCTATTGCATTTGTCTTGCATCCTTACAAGGGAGACTGAAACACAGGTTCGTGATTCGACTACTGCTGGTCCTCCTCCCACCTCCCCAGCGTACATGGCATCCCACCGTAGTCAGATCACGCTCCATGAAGGCATGGCCTTAAGGATGCTCTGAATTGTTCATCACCCCTCTGAGCAGTAAAACAGAACTGGCATCTGGTTTCCAGCTTCCCTGTGGTGAATAACAGTTTACTGCCAAAGAAAATCTCTCTCTCATTCAGGGTGAGAAAGCCTTCGCCTTGACCCTATCAAGGCTTAACTAACAATTTTCATTCTGTGTTGCAAGGTATCGCAACTGGAAGAGTTTAGGAGGAGAAAAAGACAATGATAAAAATTCATTTTAACGTGTTTCCATTCCTAGTTTGTACATGGCTTCCATCTTTCTCAGACTCTCCTTAGCACCACACGTAACTAGGACCTCCAGTCCAGCAAACATGCACCGAAGGAACCTCAGCATCTTGTCCATTTATCCTTGACCGATCCTCTAGAGGATCATGTGTATCCATCTACCACAAGCTGCCCACTGACAAAATCACTGACCTCCACATCTATGCTGGGCCACTCTAAAGACACCCTGCTTGGTGATGTGTGAGCTAATTCATCTCAGGATGCTCACAAGACAGTGAGCTGAGAAGCTTCCATGACAGCTGTTATGTTCAGCGTGCTCAGCCTATGCCAGTCAGGTTAGGAGTGCCCAGGCTAGCTTACGCATGAATTTCCCCTACAGGTACTAACAACACTGAGCATTTGTTCATTTTAGGCCCTACTTTAACATGCCGAGACAGCATACTTGTCTGGGACAACCTGTTCTGGTACCACATCATGCACCGTTGCCTTCAGAAAACGAAGGGGAGGGTATGCAAGGGCACCTTGCAGTGTCCCTGCTTCAGAGATGTTCAAGGATGTGGAAGAACATCCTGGTACTGACTGCACTAAGCACTTCAAATGCTCAGGTACAGTTCATACCTCAATAATACGAAGCTTTTTTCACCAGAAGCAGCTGGAATAATTCCCACTTGCCCACTTCCCATAAGACACTTCAGCTTATTTGGCCAGTAGACCACAAAGTTGGGGTGTCAGGTGTAAATATCACATGGCACTTCCCAGAGACTATCTTTTGCCTTTTGCTTTTTATCGCCTCTAGTACAGAACTGAGGACAATTCCAAAATTCACATAGTATCTTACGTTCGGGACCTAGTAGTAACGGAGATGCATGAGATAGAGCTACTAAAAAAGCAATCCTTCATCATTGTAGCTTTCTGTCTGATGATGGCAAGAGTATTCAGGAGATGTTATTCTCTCTCCTGCTTGGAGGCTGTACTGAAAAAGCCCATTCTCTGCATATGCCAATGACAGATGTGTATTACTTCTCAGTGAAGGTAAAACTTTCCTCCTGCCAGTATTTCCTTCATGGCATAGGCTTGCTATAGCAGTGAAGTGGAAGATAGGTAGTGCAGTTTTGAGTAACAACTGTGTTTTGACATGCACGATTGCATTTCTGACCAGTTCCAACCTTTACTTTTCATCCCATCCACGAAGAAGTGAGGCTATTAAGTTCAGAGGCAGAGGAGAAGTCTCCCTGGAAAAGTCAGGACAAAGCATTTATAAGCATATTTAGAAAACACGCTACTGGCAGGGAAGCCCCAGCGAGACAAAAATACCTTCTAGGTGGTCAGGCAGAATTTGCTGTTCTGAGTCACCCCCCAATTAATGCAACACAAATCGGCAAGATCTCCAGCACGGTGATCAGGTGGTACTCAGTCAGATCTCCAAAGGCCTTTTTTTCCCCATTAGTTTAAACAATACTGAGACAACATTCTTTAAAGCTTTCTTATGTGTTCACCCTCTCCCTCTTTCCCCATCTTCCCCTTTTTTTCCCCAAAATTGCAAAACCTTGCAGCACGTATAGTCAGCTTTTCACTTCCCCACTCATTCTGCTCTCCTCCTCTTTCACATCATCTGCAAATTGTACCAGGAAAGGAAAGTAGCAACCAGACTTAACATTTCAGTGATGTGTTTATGGGTCCAAGAGCTGAAAATGCTACAATAACTGAAGCACTAGTAAAAAAGGCTTAAGGCTGGTCTGCTACCAGTTGTAACCTTGGGCAAATCAGTCCTTTAGTGTATCATCCCCTCTTTAGAAGGGAGGGGACAGTATTTCTTAACCTCAAATGGGCTGTGAGGATAACACCAGAGAGGGTGAAGTATGCATAAATTATGGTAAAGCAAATTAAATTCCTCAAAGTAGAGAAGGAAGCTGATGATTCAGGACAAGTATTTCTTTGCATGGGAAACTCTAAACTGTCTGCAGCACAGGGTTCTAGAAACAGCTTTGCTGGCCCTAGAGTTTTACCTTCATTTTGGTACCAATACAGTAACACCAGCAGCTAACCCAAAGCAGTCAAAAAGCACTGGTCTCGCTCCTGCTGGGGTAAGTTTTGCCGGTGATGCAGTCCTCACGAGTGGACCTGGACAAATTGATCCAAAGTTCTCCCTGTAGTAACAGGAATCACTTTGTCCCTGAAATTGGTTACACAAGGGGATAGTCTGGGTACCGGCATGAGAGCTGAGCTGCTAGTAACTAGGAAATTCTGGTGCTTTACAGATAAAGCGCACCTCAGTTTCATTTCTGGCATTTCAGTTTGCCTCCTCCATTGAAATTACTTCCCCCCCCCNTTTATGGCTTTTATAACCTTTAAATAATTCCACAGATTTTTATTTCTCTCCTGCACCTGTAGCTAGGTCTTCTCCCCATCCCCCATGCTGCATCTCTAACTTCTCATAGATCATTTCTTTAATTTCAATAAATGGCTCAGATCAGCTTTCACTCTCCCTCCTTATATGCCTCCCACAGCAAGACTTCTATGGCCAGAGTATTATTTTGAAGCTCAATCCAAAATCCTGGAATTAGGTGAAAGTTTCTATTGATTTTGGTGGACTTCGGGACCAAGGTTGTTGGCTGGTATTTTTGAACAACAGAACTAGACTTTTGATGGAGGTCAACTCTCAGAAGGGTCAGCTGGACCCAGTGAGCACTTTCCAGCCTGTCCTTTCTGTTTAGAGCCAGAAGTGAGATTTTAGTTGGTCCCTACTGTTGTTAGGCAATGGGACAAATGCGGAAAGGCTGAAGTGTAGTAATCCTGACCTCTATTTTTGACTGTTTTTTTCTGTACCAGTCTTAGCACTTTGTGTGATTTCATCTTTACAGCTCCCCTAAGTGGTTTTCTAGAGTTAACTCTACTTCTGTGCGGTAAGAAAAAGGCGAGGACAGAGTAAGAGTTTCTGACCTTGGTCAGTTTTCTGTCCTTACCTCTTTATTTGGGGTTACAATTCAAGCCACGCCGCGTGAAAGGAGGAGTGTGCAAGTTCTCACTACTAGCGGCAGATGCATCAGATACATGCTCCCATCAGGCATCTGTAGGACATGGGTAGACAAAAAAATGTGGAAAGGGGAAGGAGTAGAGAAAGAGAAGAGCCAGGCAAACTCATGAACGCCAGGATCAAAAAGCCTCTACAAACAAGGCATTGTCCTTCCATATTAGAAGTCTTGAAAATATGTAAGGAAAATACTATTCGAGCTGGGTTTCCTGCTTTTCCAGCCTCAGGAGTATAGGGGATAGGATTTATTTCACAAGTTTCATCAACATTGAGTTTCATCCCTCAATTAGATTCTGTTGCTGAAAAACTTAACGAGCTATTTATGTCTGTTATCACATGTTGGAGAGACTTCAGTAAAATGTACCCGACATTCAAGGTGTGTACTGAATAGAAAATATACGAGCCATCTCGCAAAAGATTAATGGGCCTCTCATAGGGACAAGCAGCCACATACCACAGCACAACAGAAATGACAAGAAGTCGTATCACATGTATTGATAACTATAATCTCTTCAAGACTGCTAACCTGCTTAGCATATTTCAGAGTAATGAATAAAGTTGCTTTTTGGTATAGGTCCCTTTTTGAATGGTGTCCTAGCCACTGCAAAGTTTGATAGCAAGCACTTCAAAGCAATTGCTTAAAGTTCCGGTACACAACCACATTTTTTATTTGGTTTCTTTCTAAGACATTTTACTTGGACTTGCATGGAGGTAGAACTGCTTCTATATCTACAATATGGTTCTAGAATAAAGAAGAGTTATGGTAGAATCCAGTTACTCATCTTACAGAACAAAAAGGGAAAGGCAGTCTCCAAAATGAAGAGTCACTACTTTTTCCTCAGCTGCATTAGTGCTGGGATCTACAGGTCTGCCCAAAACATCCAGTAATATTTTTTGTATCTGCAGTCACGTGCAGGTTCAGTCACCACAGTCACCCCCTCCCTTGAATTGCCTCCAGGCAGCAGACTTTTAAAGGGTATTTATATCCTACTGGGGATTTGCACAAATTCCTCTCTGCCTACCTTCTAAGGGAATTAACAGGATTTAGGTATTTAGTTGCTTAGAAAAGATTTCTTGAGGTGTCTTTCACTGTGTGTCTAGATAGCATCCCAGATCTCACCACTCGCTTGCTACTAGATAAGCAAATTCATCAGCCTCTAGTAGAAGTACTGCACCGAACAGCGATCACAGAGCTGGAAGTCAGCCTGGCACCCCTCTCTCACAGTAACACGAGGGCACGACTGCAGAGAAGGACAGTGCTGGGGATGGCTGGCACAGTGAGTAGGAAGCAACAGCTTGCTCCTGAATCTCACACAGTTACTCGTATTTCCACTCCAGGATGCATTCCAGGCTTTCCATATCAATCCCACCTTGGTGCAAAAGTTTCTCAAGCCATTACTTATCGGAGAGCTTGCTCCGGGGGAACCTAGCCAGGACCGCGATAAAAACGTGAGTATTTGGTTTCTGACCTGGGGTTTACGATGGGTATGTTCCACCGTTTTTTTTTTCTCGGGATGTCCTCCAGGTCAAAGGCAGGCAGGCTATAAATTTCTTCACTACAGGCAGCTCCAGAGAGGGAGAATACTCAGTACCTGAAGCAATGTGCACATCCCAGTATAGATTAAAATGTGTGTGGGAGGGAGATGACACATTCAGACTGGCTGTACAAGCCTTTCCTTTCCCAGAGAGCCACAAACAGCTCTGTCTATGGTAATCACGTCACATTTCTAGCAGCCCATTCCAGGTGCCCAGGCTGGACTGATCCCATGCTAAAGGGAAACGTAAACTGAGACATATGGACTGGGAAATGTGCACCAGCTCTTGTGACTGGTGTCCCTTCTGCTATTCCTTCTCTGGTGACCAAGCTCTAAAACACATGTCATCACTTGCCTATTACAGGGGAAGGAGAGGAGTGGGAAAAGAAGTCTGAAAAGACTTCCAAACAAGCTGCTCACCACCTCAGCAAGACTTGACTCCCTTTCACCGTTTGCTCTGCAGTTCCCTTTGACACATTACTCCCAGGGAAATACCCCTTTGAGACTCAAACTGGCTCATCTTGCTGAGCCCAGTACCAGCAAAGCTCTGGAGAGCAGCCACGTTTGTGCCATGTGTGGCACGAGCAGCAGGCACCTATGGGTGAGGTGACCAGATGTCTCATGTTGGGAGCTGTTGTTAAGAAGCAGCAACCCAGCAAGTACCTCTTCACCCACTTGGCACCCTCAGGGCAGCTCCGTACCCCTCCCAGACAGTCCGTTCATTCATTATTCAGGCACAATGCATGGCATGACTAGCTCTTGCCACGAAACTCAATCCTGTCCCGTTGTTTGTGACTGGCCGTGATTATGATATATCTGTATCACTCACAATAGAGGAGACAATGCTAACCCACATTAACCCGGGAATGCTCTTCACAAATGATTGCACGGTAGCTGACCCACATATTAAGTAGACAATGGGTGCTCTGATATTGGGTGCTCATCGTGAGAGCTCTGGAATTATGCATAAGTAATAGGACTGAATTAGCTCCTTCTCCAGCTGCCTCTTTAATACTTGTAAAGCTCATTCAGATGAGAGTCATCAGCTGATGTAACTCGAGAGCCAGGTAGTGCTGCTGATTCACAGCAGCAGGCTTGAATTACTCTCCTAGCTCAAGGTGCAAAAGGTCAGGACATGGGCTCAGACCAGCCAGAATGTTTATTCATAGGAAAGTGCTATGAAAAGCTAGAATAAAGGGTGAATACGGAGGCAGGTCCTTCCTTACTTCTGAAGTAGCAAACCAATGCAAGAAACAGCCACGGTCCTTAGTATGGAACTTAGCCTGCCTTCCTTAGACTCATTCAGACTTACTTATAAGCTTCATACCCTGTCTTGCATGTCTATTTTGCAGTCCCAGCTGGTGGAGGATTTCCGGACCCTGAGGAAGACAGCAGAGGACATGAACTTGTTCAGAGCAAATCCTTTGTTCTTCTCTCTTTATTTGGGCCATATTATTGCAATGGAAGTTCTGGCTTGGTTAATGGTTTCATATTTCGGCACTGGCTGGATCACAACTCTCATCCTCGCCTGCATCCTTACCATTTCCCAGGTGAGAAGTAGGAGGCACAGAGCATACTGGCTATGCAAATCACTCAGGAGAAGGCCAGTGTGTGCTGAACTTTTCATATTAGATTAATTACCAGTGCAAATCATTCACACCAGTGAAAAATATTCACAGCATACCTGCCACTGTGGTGCCTTCTGGCCACCCCTACCCACTGCTGATTGTGGCTCACACATTTTTCTCACCTCTGGCCTTTCCTTCCATGAGTTGGTGGACTTGGCAGTGTTAGCTTTGTGGTTGGACTCAATGATCTTAAGGGTCTTTTCCAATCTGAATGATTCTATGATTCTATCCTCTCACTTCAGTTAATTCCCTCTCTTCCTCACACTCACAACTTGCCTTCTATCTCCATTTCCTTTTGTGCTTAACTGATTTCAAACAGCTTCCTAACTACTTGATTTCCCTTCATCCCAGGCCCAGGCAGGGTGGCTGCAACATGACTTTGGACACCTCTCTGTTTTTAAGAAGTCTTCCTGGAACCACATCGTCCACAAGTTTGTCATTGGACACTTGAAGGTAAAGGGCATTATGGACCCAGGGCACTGTGGAAACAACTGCAGTCACTTCGACTACGTTAGAGTAGGGAACTGCAGCTCTAAGCCTTTCCACAGTGAGCAGATGCACGGAGGAGAAGTTAGTGACCATTGCACGTGAAGCTGTGGTGCAGAACAGATAAGAGACTGTAATCATAGCTGTTACAGAAGACAGTAGTTCCACAAGCTTCAGTGGAACTGCACCAATTTATAGCAGCTGAGGACAGAGCTTATTAAATTGCATAAACCCCTATTTTAATATTCTGTCATATTTTCACCATGCACTCCACTAAGGTATAATATTTTTCAAATGTCCCATCCTTCTACATCCCATCCATTCAAGATGGCTTCAGAACTTCCCTCCTGGGCAAGGTCCAGTGCAGTCCAGGCATTTTGGCATCCACCTGCAGCAGGAACATATAGAGGGTGGGACATAGCTTTGCCCATTTTCCCAAACCCACTTCATCTTGCCTGATTCCTCACAGGCAGTAGAGGGAAACCAGTATAGTAATCAGTAAGGCAGCGAGAGGGTTTGGTGGTGGACTTGGTAGTGTTAGGTTAACGGTTGGACTCGATGATCATAAAGGTCTTTTCCAACCTAAATGATTCCATGATTCGGCTACTAATAACAACTTCACCTGTGGGAAGACATGGTGACATGCAACTCACTCAGAGTATATTTATTCCCTGTTCTTTCAATATGGATGATCCTTAGCAAGGGCAAACCAGCCCTCTGAAACCAGCGGTCTCATAGCAACTGAGAGCTTAGCCACTTACTGCCTATTGCTATTTCAAAAGCAAATAACAGTTTGGCCATAATCTGAGTTGCAGTGGTTTAGTTTATATAAATGAATGGGTAATCCTACCATTAGAGGAACTGCAGTTTCCCATGGATGAACTCCTTGTTCTTGTATCTGCCCAGGGTGCCTCTGCAAACTGGTGGAACCATCGTCACTTCCAACACCATGCCAAGCCCAATATATTCAAGAAGGATCCAGATGTGAACATGCTGCATATTTTTGTCCTCGGAGATACACAGCCTGTTGAGGTAAGGCAAAGTGGGTAAAACATGGAAAACCGTTGTCCTAAAAGGCTTCAGAGAATGCTTGTGCAAGGCTAGCATTGGTAGACACGACTTACACAGTCAAGACTTTCAGGAATGCTAAAAAAGGAAATGCTTCGTCCAGGGATTTCATCTGTCTATTGTCTGACGGGAGTTTGGCCACCACACCCTCCCAAATCTTGGGTGGAAGAGAAAGATTGACTGTATAATTCCCTATCCATTTCCTATACCGACCCCAGGAGAAAGTGTTCTGGGGTACCTTGGGAAAAGCAATGAAGATGGGATTGGAAAGAAAGGAGAAAGCTGTTAAAGTCAACTTCATCCTGCTGGCTTGAAAGAGCAACAGGAGAGGAAAATCTGGTGTTCCTCAGTACTTCATCAAGAACATTTAAAAACTGGTCTTCCATTTCCACAGAAAGCATCTTCCAATATTAGTCAATCCAGCTGTCCCCCAGACAGCCTGTACAAGGTCCTCTCCATTGAAGCCTCTCCCATGCAGTTGAGGGGATGTTGCTTGCATAAGAAATATTTTCTTATATTAACTATGTACTGACATGCTGCACATAAAATAACAGGCTATGTTAAGGGACATTAATTCAGTCTGTCCTTCTAGAGCCAAAGTATTTACTGTCTACTGTATAAAAACCTACACAAAGGACTTAAACCATGTACCATCCTTGGTCTTTTTTACAATGGAACAAAGACTTCTAGTTTTAAAAACAAAAACAAACCAAAGAAAACAAACAAAGAAACATCTGCAGCAAGTACAACATGGGGGAATACAACATTAAAAAGTTAAGGGTTTCTCAACCAGCTTTTATACTATTGAGGAAGTAACTCCGGACACATGAAGGGGACATACATACTGGTATGTGGACATATATAGAGAATGTCTTGCACACAGAATTTTCAAAAGGCAGAAGGGCTCTTATATACGACTAAAAGGAAAGCCTTCTCCTGGGGTATAAAAAAGCCATTATCTAGAAGTTGTAAACCAGTATCATGCTCTTAAATGTGTGGGTACAACCCATTGGAAAATCTTGTGCCTGAGAGCTGCATTTAAAAGCAGACCATGGTTCTAGCACTTAAAAGGGAAAACTAAGAATGTAAACATTTACGACAATAAGGAAAACTGGATCTCCTGCCTACAAAATATCTGAAATATTAGGCCAGCATCAGTCTGTCCCATATGCTTTCACACTGCTATATAATCCTTTTCCAGATGATGCTAAGCACACAGCCTTTCAGAGCTCAGACCAGAGTGAATGATGTGGCTGATTTATTGGTGCTACAAGACTTACCTTCATTGGGAAGTTGCTAAGCTGGAAGCAAAAATGAAAGTTCACAGCAATCCGGATTCTCCATGCATTAGCTGCTTGTGTGAACACTCCTGGAGCTCAAAAAAGACACTTCTGTCTAGCTCTAGATATTTCACTATGGAGATGAGGTTAGGAGATGGGGTGCTCTTGGCTCCCTCTTTTCACTGAAAAGAAATGGGTACCTGCAAAAATGTAACAACCCAAGGTCCAAACCTGTGTTTGGAGAAACTTCTCTGCATCTGCTTTCTGTAGGTGGACCATAGTAATACAGGAATCAGTGCAGAATAGCTCTCAGTGACAGCACTCATATTTCCTATCACTTACATGTCAAACTAGTGACATACCATCATAGATGTAAGCACATCTGTGTGACTTGCCGTAGTAACAGTGAAGGACCACACTAGCTTTCCCACTGTTGGTAAAGTAAGCTTTTACAAGATCTGGCTAATGGCAGGAGTTCATGGGGACTGGTGGCTGCGGAAGTCAAAAAGGATCAATGGTTGGGACATTTTGCATGGAAGACTACCCAAGGATCATTGTCTGGCACTGGCATCTTGTGTAGTGACTTACCAAAAGTCAGGCTTTATGCCTATCACAATTGTATAGGTAATGATGGAGATGATAGCAGCTTTTGTCACAGCCTCAGGCATGGCAGAAGGTGGAGAAATGCATTAAAATGCCATCAGGCTCTCAAGTAAATAGAAATTACTTGAATATCAAGTCAGAAGACTTTAAAAAGGAATTTACACCTAGCACAATTACAAAGTCAAGATATTTAACCATACCAAAACACTTTTACCTGGTGGTGGGAATTTAGTCGAAACTCTCCAGTCAATAAATAAAGAAGTATTGCAGAGAATGTTCTCTCGCATGTGAGTGTCATAATCCAAGCCTGAGCTTTCTCCTCTGTGTCCTGCAGTATGGCAAGAAGAAGCTGAAATACCTGCCTTACAACCACCAGCACGAGTACTTCTTCCTCAGTGAGTATCTGCCCTGCACTCTTCCTTTTCCCCTGAAAGCCAGTTGACCTTTCCAGCCCCTACTGTGTTAGCAGAGCAACTCCTTAAGTCTCAACTCATCCTTCCCTTTCTCAGGACCACCATCCCCTGTGCAGGTCCCAAACTCAGTTCAGTAGATTCTCAATGATATCCAAGCATCTCGAATGTTGCCAGCAAGGTCACGTAAAGCAAGGCAAACAACTGAGACTGGGAAACAATCTCTGTGTGAGGGGCTCCATGGAAAAAATGCATGTTGCCAGTCAATGCTCTTGATAAGTCAAGATGAACCGGTGTGCAGCAGAGTCTCCTTCCTTCACAAAAAGGCAACCACCCTCCATCACCAGCACCTCACCTCTCTCACCAGTGCTAGGCAGACTTTCCCTAGACCCAGTCCTAAATCACTGGCTTGCTCATGTCACATGCCTTTCCACCTCTCTGATGGCCAAAACATTTCCCTTTGCTTTGCAGTCTTCCCGCCACTGCTCATCCCCGTGTATTTCCAAATCCAAATCATCTCGACCATGATCAGGCGCAGGTTCTGGGCGGTGAGTGAAACGTTCCCTCGATCTTTATGGGGTCCGGCTGGCTTGTAAGAAATCACACTTGAGTAGGGAGGGAGGCCAGTGTGCAGGGATCGCACTTTGCTGTATTAATCACCCGGTGTCCCTAACATCACCAGCAAGGACCTGTTATATGAGATAGGCAAAGTAATGCCTAATGTCTTCTCTCTTCCCCTAGGACCTAGCCTGGGCCATCAGCTACTACATGCGCTACTTCATCACATACATCCCATTCTATGGCGTTCTGGGATCCCTGTCTCTCCTCACTTTTGTCAGGTAGGAGATAAAGGGCATCCCTGCTGCTCTCCCCTCCCTCTAGTGCCAGACGAACCAAGCCTCAGCTCTGCCGTGCCCCTCAGGCCTTCCCTATTTAGGTTCTCTGCCGCCATTGACCTCACTGTGTGTTATTCTTGGCCATTCCCACTGCTTCACTTTCCTCTTACCATCTCCCAGTTCTACCTCCCCACAACAGAGCTGGTTCTGGTGCTCAGCATCTTCACCTGCCTGCATATTTCCTTGCCCTTGTGATGGTCCAGCCAGGATTCTCCTTTCTTTCTTTGTTCCCTGTTCTCACACGCTGCCCGATCCCAACACATTTATGCATTTTTTCCACTTTGGTCAAGGCCGGACCCTTCCAGAGTGCCTCAGGCCACCCTCTTCCCAGCTTACTGGGAACGTAATTCATGAGCCCTCCTGAGCACTGTATGCACTTCCCCTGTAAGTGAAATGCTCACCACTTCTCCCAGTGTGGAAGGTTGCATGGCCTGTACACTGGCTAGTACCAAAGGATGGCATTTAGTCCCACAGGCAGCATTAGTTTTAGGAAAACATTTCAACACAGTGAAAAATATTTTCTAAAAAAAAAAATTTTTCTTTTGAGTAAAAAAAAATGGAAACAGCTGTACAAAAACCTTCACAGTATTAGAACTTTTGCCTCCACAAAATTTAATGTCACTGTTCATGACTTTAGTTTTCATAGTCTCAAAACACTTTGGACCTAAGGAAAAGAGGAGATTCAAATGACATACATTTGTGTAAGTGCTTACCCAACCTTTTTGATCTGAAATCAAGCTAAAAAACTTAGAACAACCGACACATTTTTTCCAAAACTTCCATATTTTGATTAAGCTAAAAGTGCAAGAAGAAAGGCAAAATTGCAAATTCAGATCATCTGCTCTTTCAGAAAACAAGCCTAAAGGCTAGAACAAGGATGCTTCTGGACAACTACCTTGTCAGCATACATCTTAAGTCTCAGCATAGAGAAACTACTTTGGGTAAAGAGAAGAAAGTGCATTTCCATAGGCTACGGTACAGGTGCTAAAAATCCAGTTATATACCGCAAGCAATAAACAAGATGCTCTAAAGTGATACCCAGCCCAGGGCAGAGTTGAGACTTATAGCAAAGGTACTGAGAGAGCAAAGGGAAGCTGGGAGCTCCAGTGTGCTGAGCTTGACATCCAGAAAGCTAACACCAATGGGCAGGTGGATTCTGAAATGCATGTATATCCATTGAGCAACGGGAAAGGTGAAAACCGTTCTGCGAAGTTCTAAATCGGGGCTTGGGATTTTTTCAGGGAGTTGGATCATCTTTATTTACCGAAAGGCAAAAGCGGCATGAGAGATTAATCCACTTCTGAGGAAGAAGGAGAGGGATAGCCCAGTAGGATGTCCTGCTTGTATTTAATCATAATTGCGTTAGTCCCAGAGGTATAAAGAGGGGAAGGGAAATTCATCACAGAAGTGATTCTCTCTGGTTTCCATAGAATTAGAGGCACTTAGTTCAATACCTCAGAGAAATACTTTCCTCACAGGTTGCATCTCCTGCTGCTCCCTGTAAACCTCACTCCGTTTCCCTCATTTCTCGTTCTGCAATATAAATCGTCATGCTTTTTGCCTGATTGTTTTTGAAGGTTTCTGGAGAGTCACTGGTTTGTGTGGGTCACCCAGATGAATCACATTCCAATGGAAATTGATTGTGAGAAGCACAGAGACTGGCTTAGCTCTCAGGTAACTGGGAGGGGAAAGAATATCCCTGACTCACCTGAAACAGATTAGAAATTTACTCAAGAGTGTGGATGGTTTACCACTGTCCCCAGGTACTAGTATATGGTCTCTGTCCATGACTGCTCCCATAAAGCTGTTCTCCCCAGGGCCAGCAATGCTGAGTCAATACATGGAAATCCAAACTTCTGTAATTAATTTGACGATCAAAAGGTTCCTTCAGATTTGAGGCAATATCAGGTTCAAGAAGCATGATCTGGCTTTTCTGTGCAGTGTATTTTGGCATATACATATGAGCAAATAGAAGAGCCCCAATGAAAATCAAAGCTGAAGAGAGAGTTCAATATATTTCTAAGGTTTATATTTCAGCAACAAGGACTGAAATGAAACCCAGCTGCTTTCTACATCTTTTTAATGCCTGGTCAGACAAATCCACCCTGCTGAAAGGATATCTCTTATTTACAGTAGTCCAAGTCCTTTTCAGTCCTAGAGGATAATGAGAGCAATTTTGACACTGGCTGTATGAATTGGGTATAACTAAGCTGAGAGAAGAAATCATCTCATGTGTTAATTAGTATAATTAGTATTTGTGGTTGTTAATGGAGCCGTGAATGTGAGCTTTCAATGTCTGACAGTCAATTTCTTTCCCTTGTGCTAAAAGCACTAAAGCACTTTAAAAAAGAAAGTGCTGAAAGCACTATTCAGGAAAGCACCTAAGCATTTGTTTTAAATTAAGCATGTGAATAGATTCACTGAAGTCATGGGAGTGTTCAGATCTTCACCTTAAGCTTTTGTTTAAGCACTTTATACAACTGGAATTTGTAGACAGAGAGAGGTTGTGAGAGAGAGAGATTTGGGGAAGGGGATTATAAGAAAGAGAGGTTGGGGGGAGACAGAGAATGTGTATGATGGAGGGAGATAAGCCTCTTTGACGTGGTTTTATGATGCATCTTGGGGGTGTGAGGAGAGTGTATCTATCTCCTCTGGTTACTATGTGGAAATCACAGCTTAGCCAGTTCAGAGTGTAAGAGGATTTTAAGAAAGACTACCTAATTTTACAGTCATTAATAGCAAGAGTAGCTGAGAAATATTTCCAGAATATTCAGGTCTTCCACATAAGACAAACTGGGCAATAACGGGACAGGATGGGGAAAGCAAGCTTTCTATGTCCATGCATTTTTACCTCCCCTGTGTTCCACCCTGGTACTGTTGTTAACCACCTGAGCTTCAACGGGAGAGGCTGGGATTTAGGAGTCTATATTGGACTGATACGCGACTCATCCCCAAACTGCCTCCTTATATTGTCCCCTTTACCACCGGTCAAACCTGTGGAGACATGGTCAGCACAACAGCTGACAGTAAGCCCTGAAGGAGGATTAAAACTCCCCTCACTGCAACCAGCTATCTCAGCACAGCAGTCTTCTGTGCTCTGACAGCTCAGTAGTGCAGTAAGACACATATCGGCCCCTGCCACAGGCAAGAGTATCTTCGTTCTGATTTTAGGGTGAGACGTCACTAATCTTCACATCTGCTTTCTTGCTTTCACAGGTGGCAGCCACTTGCAATATCGAGCAGTCCTTTTTCAATGACTGGTTCACTGGGCACCTGAATTTTCAAATCGAGCACCAGTGAGTATGGATCCAGAATAATTTGGACATTACCGGGTTGTCACAACACTGGACTTGAGGGGAGGGAAAGTCTGCAAAAGGCACATGTGTGGGTTGGGGCAGGATCTTTGGAGCACTACCATATGCCAAGGAAAGAGAGTTCCAGACTACTGGGGGTCATAGTCTGCTTCTACTACAGGCATGGCATCTTTCTCTCTTGCTACCGAATACTTCAGTTTTCACTCACACAATTTTAATTTGGGGTTTAATTAGGAGTCAGTGGTACGTATCTACCGGTTACAATGGCTATGGACTAAAATCCTAAGCTAACTACTTGAACTTGAGTATCCATTTCAGAAATTTCCTCTCCCCTAAAGAGCTTCAGTGTTATATAGCGTGTGACAGCTGGGTGGGACTGCATACGCTGCTGGGTACCAGGTTCCAGGAAAGATAGTAAAACCAGGGCTATATGGATAGTCTGTTGCCAGTGACAACACAAAATGTAAAAGAGATGGCTTTTAGGGTAAAGCTGCTTGGTTCGGAAGTCAACTTGGGAAATCTCCATTGAACAACACAGGGCAAGGTGAGCCCAAATTCTTCTTTACCTGCTTTCTGTTCCATGAGCTTCCAGAGGTGGGAAAGGGGGTCACTGGGAACTCAATTTAGCAAGATACAATTAGTATTGTCCAAAGGAAATGGGCAGCCATCTCAGCAGACTGAAGCTGTTTCCTCACTTCTGCTTCCCTCAACTGCACTCGTAGAGTCCTCTCTTGTGTGAACTGACTTCCATTGTCTTCCTTGAACACAGCTTTGTTTTGAGGCATGGCAGAGTGGCAGGAGGATCAATGCATTCAGTTTTTACCAGCCTCCTTGAAACAGAGGACCGTAAAGCGTCGATCTCTCTCTGTGCCTCTCTTTCGTCTGCTTGTACAGCTTGAGGAAGAATGCATTAATAATTAGCCCCTAGGAGGAGGCAGACGGAGATGCCCTTCCCTTGGGGTTAGTCTCTTGAGTTTTCTCAGGTTTGTTTTCTCTTTCTCTATTCAAGTCTGTTTCCAACAATGCCACGGCACAATTTCTGGAAGGTGAAACCTTTGGTGAAGTCATTGTGTGCCAAGTATGGAGTCCAATATGAAGAGAAGCCTCTTGGAAAAGCATTCGTAGACATCATTGGGTAAGGTCCTGGTATCATCTGCAGCTTGCAATTCATTGTTGCATGAACATCTTATATTTTCTAGTACAAATTCAGGACACTACAGACCCTTCAGAAATACCATGTCAATATGTTGTAATCTGGTGTTAACTAGGTCAATAAACTTCATATCGCAGTCCAAGGAACACCTGCAGCAATGTTGACCCGCAGCAGAAATGACACAGCTCCACTGACTTAGTGGACTAACACCAGGTGACAACAGATGGGAAGCTGCTTCGCTACATCATGGGGGAAGAAGCAACCGGCCCCCAGGGCAGCTTCTGCAACCAGAGCACTGCTGTCAAAGTACCAAATACTTAGCATTTAGATGAATACTAACCTGATCTAATAGGGACCTTTTTTAGAATACCTTTTTAAATGCTATTCTGACAGCTGATGATTCTTGCTTTTGGGAGCTGGCAGCGTATCTTCAGGCTGCAAACTGAGATGAATCAAAGGGGTATGAGTCAGGTTACAGCCCGTGCTGTTTCCCATTGGAGCCCTGCCAGCAGCAAAGGGCTATTCCTTACAGACACAGTTGAAGCCCAGTTGAATAGTTCTTGTTAGGCAGACTCTGGGTTAACGGTCTGTCTCAGTTACTCCAAGGGGAATAATTCATGACAGTGAACATGAGAAAGTATTCTGCAGGCCAGGGATCTCCACTCTCAAACCATTCTAAGCAAATGCAAATTAAAGCAGATTGGCCCCAACATGCAGAAGGGCTGAAAACTGTTTCAAAACCTCCTTTGGTCCTCTTATCCAATTAGCACAGGAAAAAGCATGCAATGCTGAGACCCTGGGGCAGGGTGATGCCCAGCATCCCACCATACAGAGCCCACGTCCCTACACAAGTTCTCAGAAACCATCTCAGCAATTGCTTGCCCTCCCAATTGAAGGATTATCTCCCGTAAACCATATAAAACTACACTTCCAGCCTCCAGACTGCATTCTGTTTGTCAAAGGACTTTTGGTCCAAACCAGCTCAGATCTGTCACAAAATATTTGCAGAACTGATGCAAATAGGAAATTCTGAAAGGGGAATTCCTGGGGGGAAGCAGGGCAAGTCCTTCAGAGGCGCAACATGGTGAGCCCAAGCAATTCTTCTCTGCTGTTTATTCAGGGCCAGAGTGACTACAAATAACACAGTGGGCATCAGGTGAAGTTCTTGCTCACTCTAGCTCTTCTTGCTATATCCGCTATACTGGGGAAAGACATTTGGTGTCCATTCATATTCAAATTCAGTAACAGGTTTCTCTGCAGGAAAAAAAATGACAGGGGCAAGATTCACATGCTGAGCAAACTTCTCTTCATTTCCTTTCCACAGGTCCCTAAAGAAATCTGGAGATCTATGGCTGGATGCTTACCTCCATAAGTGAATATGAGTCTTAACGGGGAGGTGTGAGTGGCTGGGAGGGATGGGNCAAATATCAGTTTATATCTACATGCACAGCTGGAGGGGAGTTTCCTGTCTTGTCAACTGCTACTGGTACAGGCTCAGGCAACCTGTTTAACGCAGAGAGATTTAAAATGTGCTTCAGAGGATGAAAAGCAATGCCAGTATTGCACAAAACAGAAGGTTGGAAGAGGATGGAGAGAAGGAGTGTTTAAAAAGGGGCACTAATATCTGACTTTGACCTTCTTTTCACAAGATTCATTTTAATTCTACAGAAACCACACAAGCCCCCGATTCAGACAGATAAGACTTGTTAGGCTTCAGTATTTGCAACCCAAGGACACCCCAGTCAGCTTATTCCTCTTTCCCACGTTTGTGTAAAAGAGGAGCTCAGCACAGAGTTTCATTTTGTTATCAAGGCAAAAAATAATGTGGTCTGGGATCAGCACCGCAACAGGGAGCTCCAGTGGGCTGCGATGCCCGTCAGCCCTGCCTGCAGGAATCGCACCCTACGGGGACCGGCCGCTGATGTACCGGGATGGGGCTTTCAGCCCTGCCCAGAGCCCTCCTGTCTTGGGCTCCCTCCTTTCTCTCCCTCCTTTCTTCCTCTAGTCATAGCATCACTTACTAAAAGCTGTGATACTGATCCCGCACAACTAATGTCTAACCACCTCTCAGCAGGGTTAATATAGGTGTATTTTTATGACCAGCCCCTATTTCCAGGGGTCTGTGGAAGATCTTTGGGCTTATACAGCAAAACATCTCCTTTAGGAGAGGGTCTATTTTCTCTTTAATGACCAAGAGGTCTGGCACAGCATTACGGTTGTCAGTAACTTACACAAAAGACCAAAGGAAGTCACATAAGCAAAACTGACTAATTGCTCGTGAGTGCTCCAGTGTAACCACAAACGGTCTTTTCACCAGAGCAGCTAGGCTCTGAAACACACGGTTCTGCCTGTCTGCACATGCCTGGCAGAAACCAAGCCTGTGTCTGCTTGTCAGAGGCCAGGAGCAATGGCACTGTTTACCCTTCTCTTGGGAACAATCAGCGAAGAAAAAGAGTTCTCCCTGCAAAAGGAGGAGCTGCCCAAACATTTGACCTGGCCCCTCGGCCCTTCGGGGAGGCAGCTGAAAACAGAATTGACCAGGCTGTGCTGGTAATATGAAACCTTCCGGAGAACCCTCTTACAAGTTGTCTAAAACTCTATTTTCTGCCCAACACGTGATGACCAAAATCCATTAATGGCTTAGCAGGAGGTATGGTTGAACAGCTTCCAGGTGCTTCTCTAACAGGCAACCTGATCCCAAATAAATCAAGGGCTTTAGATTCAGTTGTAATACAACAGAAGAGACCTACCCTTCAGTTTATGATAAAGGGCCATGGTTTCAAAAGCAGTCTCCAGTTCCAACAGCTGTCTCATTGCTCACTCAAAACACACAATAGGGATGGATACTCTAGTTATTAGGCAATGACTTTGCACGCCTCATTACTTTGCTCAGCTGTGAAACTGGATCTTCTCTATCAAATCCTTGACTGCTGACAGAGTCCCACAAAATCAGCAAGGTGCGTCATGAACAGAGACAACTCCAGGACTGTGGCCAACCATTTCAAAAAATAAACGGATTCCACCCCCACCCTCTTTGGAGAATAAGAGGAGATTATATCTTTGCTTACAGATGGGAAAGTCATAGGCAGGACTGCAACTTAAGCTAGCTAGTAATACTTAAGGGTTGTAAAGGCCTTATTCTGGTGTTCTAGCCCATGCTTAAGCTAGCGATATCTGAATATCACTAGGAATGGTTAGGATGAAAAGCTACCATCTCCAGGGTGTCTGAAGCTCAAACAGACTTTGAGCAAATTTTATAGTTGATTCCTAATAGCATAAAAAAATAACATCCTTCTGGATGCTGTAATTTCCCAGACAGGTAGTAACGAGCTAGCCTGGGATTGTGGCTGACATTGTTAAGACTGCCTTAATATGTGCATCTCTTTCTGACTCCTTGAATGTATCTCACTGTCTCTGCCCCAGCAAGGATAACCACAAGCACACAGTAGCATCAGCAGTGCAATCTTTTAAATATTCAGCTTATTTTTCTGACAGTTCATATTTTTTCACCCTTCCAGTTCTTATTTCCAGAGCAAATATTTTCTCAATACAAGGATGCCTCTTCCTCCTTAGCCCTGTCCCCTCTTCTCTCTCTTACCCTTCTTCTTGGAAAACTGTTTGCTTTTTAACACCTAGAGAAGCTGCAGAAAACTGGTAGCTCAGCCTAGGTAAATAGTCCTGCTTTAGCAGCTTGGCTTCCTTTTTGCCACTGACCAGTCTACTGGAAGGACTGTTTTTCTGCTAAAAGCCCAAAGTACTGCCAACACAAGAGCCTAGTCTATCAGGAGACAGCAGCTACTACTGATGATGGCTGAAAGAACTTGAAACGTTCAAGGAGAGCAACCATGCTGCAACGATCTGCAGAAGAAAAGACCAGCTCTTAGGCAAATGGGCAATTTTTTTTTCCCCAAGACCTTAGCAGAAGATACCAAAGGGAAGAAAGGGGGGATCTTGATACTAACTCTTCCCCAGCTACTTGCTTCTTTCAGACTCTAGAAAAATTCCCTTTTCATTAAAAATGTTCAGTTGCTCAAAGCCAGAAATAAAAACTGTGCAATGTTATAGTCAGAACTGATTTCCAAGTGTCTTGTCCTTGCTACTGCAAGAGAAAAAGGTCTGTTCTGCAAAGAACAGGTCACCAACCCTTTGTAACTAGCCATGTATTTTTCTTATTCATTGAACTTACATGTACAAAAAGGTTGTCTGGTGAAAATGTAAGAGGCTAGTTACTTTTTCAGGCAAAGCCTCTCTGGCTTATACGGTTTCTTCTCCTCCCTCCAAAAAATCCCAGCCCTCTGTCGTGGAATTCAAGCTGTTTTGTACATGCCTTGACGTATAAGTTCCCCATCCTTTGACTGGAGCAGGTCAAACAGATCCCTGACAAAGAGCCCTGGAAGTCTGGAGCAATATGCTTTGTTTTAATTTTAAGTAGCACCAAAGTGAAATCAGGTTTACAGGAGATGTTCCAGAAGTTTCAGTAAAACTGCAAACTTAGGTGGATATAAAGTTCATGTGACCTTGCTTGGCTTTGTCTCCAACCTGGGCAAAATGCAGCAATTGATCACACGAGAGCCCCTTGCAGGTTACAATTAGCCATCAAAATGGTTCAAACACAGAAATTTAAGCACAGTTTTGCCCAGCTTTCTGAGGACTGTAACTAACTAGTTTCTCTGAAAATAATGAGGTGAAATGTACATTTTTCTCTCTTGATAAAGGTCATTCATTCACACTGTAATGAGACAGAAACACACACACACAAAAAAAAAAAATCTGTAAAACTGCTGGGAGCCTGCCAGGGTTAATTTAACCCAGCTAAACCACATCATTGGCTACATGAGCACTTGGCAACGGAGAGAGGCCACGAGTTGGAAACACAGAGTTTGTGTCAGGGCCGATAATACAACAATAGGCGGGAAAGGACTGGCTTTGCTTCTCTTCAGTCGCTTGTTAGCGGGGACTGGAGTAGAAGCTGGAGGACCAGGATCGTCAAAGACAGTTGGCAAGGAAAGGCATTAATTGAAGCAAGTGCAGCAAAGGCAAGAGAAGCCTCTTGGCAGGAGAGAGATGGGCATGTGTTTTGGGAGGAGTGCAGAGATGAGAGAAACGTGGGAAGGGAACAGGCTGGGGAGGGATGCGTGACAAGAGTGGGAGAAAAATTACCAAGGGTATGGAGAGAGAAGGAAAAGCAACTTGAAATCAGGTGTCCCATATTCTCCCATTCATTGCTAGTGTCTGCCTGGACAACAGCTTATGCTAGAGATATGAGGCAAGAAAGGGCAGAGCACAGGCTCAAAGGAGATGACAGAGGCTGGCAACATCACTAGACATCTCGTGGGGAGCTGGATCTTGCATTGAGCTTGCCATCCCCAAGCTCTGAGAGCAGGGGCAGCACAGGGGTAACACACACAGTGCCCTTCAATAGCGCATTTCAGTCCCCCACAAAGCACATGCTTCTCCTGCACTCTGGCTAAAGTAGGTTAAAGCTGTAGCCTAGACCTTCAGCAACAAAAATTAACTCTGCTGAAGGCCGTGGGTCTGCGCCAGCTTTGTGAACTAACAAGAAATCTAGCCCCACATTTCTAGGCAGAGGCACAATGGGAATTAGGGGATTTGCACTGAGATTTTTCCTTTAAGCACGGATTTGAGGAGTCTAAGATCCCAACTGCTTACTGAAACTGGGCTTGGGAGGCTCAGAGCACTAGCAGAGCCTCATCAGGATACATCGCCAGGCACCACCACTCCTTGCTACAGGGGTTGATCACACTGGCTGGATTTTAGGTCTTCATTATGGCAAAGATATCATTTTCCTTCCGTAACAAGTTGCTATGTCCTCGTCATGGCCTCTTCTAGTAGATGCTTTCCTAAGAAAGCCTTCCTAACAAAGCCCTAACATTTCAAATGTTTTCTAGGAGTTGTTAAAATATCAAAATGCTATTCCTTATAGAACAGTGCCTGATTATTTCATTCTTTAAAAACACAAAATATATCAGTAACTCAAAAGAACAATTTTTTTTCTTGTGTATTCTACTGTTCAATAAAATCATAACTATTTGTTGATGATAAACATGCTTTACTTGGTTTTTCCCATCATATCCAGAGTCACTGCAGTGCTCAAAGAATCTGTTTTCTCTTGGAGCACCTGCAATACAAACCCACTAGCAGGTAGCACGGAGCAGCCAACTAAGCTAGGTAGGACATTTCTAGGGCATGAATGTCACCATCCAGGTCTGGCTCTGAGATCAAGAATATATGTTCAAATTCAGAATTCTTAAAGGGTCAGGGTAAGATTTGGCATAAAGGGTGATTCAAGTCTGAATTTCAACTTTAGTCTTGTAATTGCTGTTCTTATCAGTTCAAAATCAGATCCCAGACCACAAACTATTAGAACACTGTGGAAGCAAACTCCAGAAAAGGATTTGGGGTCAGACTTATGGCTTCCCTTATTTTTTCCTCTGGTTTTTTTTTTTACAGAGGGGCTGTTAGCTAGTGATTGTGGAAAGCCCTTTTTTCCACTTCACAGGGTGAAATTACTTTTATAGCATTGACTTTTATAGCATGGATATATCATGCCTTCACACAGCCCAGGGAACAATAGCACTGCTTATCCTCATCTTGGGAACAAGCACCAAAGACAAGGAGATCTTCCTGTGAAAAGATTCGCCTGGCCATTCATTGGGAGGCAACTGAGAACAAAACTGATGTGAAAACTTCCATAGAAACTTCTTACAATTTGTCTAAAGCTCAATTTTCTGCCCATCATGGCTAATCCAGAGGTACGGTAAGCAGCTTGCAGCAGCTTTTCTAACCGACAACGTGATCCAATGCTTCGGTGGGCTTTAGGTCAGTCCAGAGGCTTTAACGGAACCGTGGACTGTTAGTTCTTGCAAATAAAGCCATTTGAACCTTATCACCAGATAGAGAAGCACACAAAACTGGACAGAGGCTGTGATTAGGAAGGGCATAGGCTGTCCTAGGTCAGGCGACAAAACAATAGTCGGGGAAGGCCAGTCTATGGTTATCTGTTACCTTAAATCAATACTACGGTTTGCCAGGGTACACATTAATTGCTTCACAGGTAAACTCATTCTGCACAGAAAGCACTCTATGAGAAGTCACAGAGCTCAGAACAGAAAATTACCCTGTCTTGCCCCATTATTAGGACTTTTATTTGATCCTAGCACAAACACATTCCCCTAATACAAACACAGAGAGGTCTTACACAAAAATAAACTGTTACAAATTGATATATCACCTGGCTTTCTTCCTTGGGAGAGTACAACTGTTCCCAGAACCTCTGAGCATCCCAACGCAACATGGCTTGAAAGGGACCAAGGACCTCATAGTTCTGAGTTCACATACAGAATTAAGATGCCTACGCTCCAGCCACATCTCACAGCCATATTAAAACCCTCTCTGCTCTTACACAGGGCTCGTACCTCTGCTGAGAATCCACAGGCATTGGTTGAAATGCACTAAGCTAGCCAGTTTTCCAAGTTTTGTCTTCCACGAGTTTAGGCTCTGCTTATCCAAAGTTCAGTTCATCCTTCAGCTGGGAACCTGGGAAACATACTGCCCCTGTGAGCCCAGTAGTACAAGTAGCTGGTTGGGGTTTTTTTGGGTTTTTTTTTTATTATTTATCTGACTTTAAGTGTCAGTAAATTGTGACAGTCTAAACTTTCCATGGACTAGTTGAAATAAGCCTTTTCAATCCCCTCCCTCCCTTGAAATTAGCACATGGATGGTAAGGAACCTAAGGCATGAAATCAACATAAAATGCACCTAATATTCTTATGTTAAATACTCATATGCCAGGCATCGAGCTCATCAGTTCCAACTCTATACTAAGCTACTTAATGGCCTAAAAAAAGAGATTTATGACTGGCAAGATCTGTAAAGAAGCCTTTGTCCATGAGCAATATTGCTTTAAAAAAAAAAAAATCTGTTTTAATTACTCTGCAATGGCCAATTCCCTCCTTGCAACAGGTTTTTTAAAATTCTGTTCAGGAAAGTCAATGACAAGTTCAGCCTCTGAAGAAACACAATTTTTAGTTCAGCTTTTGTGCTGGGGCTGTATCATATTATCATACATTTTATTGGGCAGCTTGAAAAATCTGTGTGCGTTCCTCAAACATAATACAGAAACATTTCCATACTGTGTCCCACTTACGCTGTCCCTCTCTCCCAGCTGTTTTGCAGTTTCTACAGAACATGGTAAAGGTGAAGTTGCTAGCCTCTTGTAAGGCAAATATTTCATTCACATTTCCAGACAGAGAATCATCACTAGTTTGAAAACCATGTTATAAATAGTATTAAGGGAATAATACAGAATTCCAGAATTCAAAAGCAAGCTGGGAGGTGAATCATACCTCCATGGCAACCCTAACACTGTCCTGGGCCAGATCTATTTAACACAATATGATTTTCCTTTGCACAGCACGGTGCACAACCCTTCCAGCATCCCAGAAATTTCTCTATTCAAGCACCCTAAGGTCTGAATCAAGATGTCATTCCTGTTCTTCAGGAAGACGTTAAGATCCTCCATGATCCCCAGCCACGTCAGTTGTTTAACAACCTGAAGTCACTTTCTACTGAAAGTGTGTTTTCAGAAGCACCACGATCGCCAGCCACAGCAGGAATGCAGTGTTCAGCTAGCGGGAGTCACCATCTAAGCCAGGAGCAAGACAGACAAGGAACATTTTGCAGAAGTCCAACTAGACCATTACCAGAGAGGAGAGATATTACAGAGTCCTTTCCGTGAGGTGCTAAGAAGGCGCTCAAAGAGGATGACATTTACGATGCTGCTCAGCCTCCTGCTGATGAATGAGACAGGGAGGAGGAGATCATTATGAAAAGGTCTCATTTGTATACAGAAGTTATTATTTTCAAATTTCACTTGCTGACAGAATTAGGATAGGTGTGGACTTTGTTTCCTAAACACTGACTAGAAACAACATAAAAACAATTACTCCAATAAAAGCTACAGGATAAGCTCATTTATTTCCCAATTCAAAGTGAGAAATCTACGGAGTCTGAACACAGATACGCTACTGAGGTTGCAGCGTAGGTGATGTCTCTTTTCTACACAGGAATCTTTTCTACATGGATTATGGACTGGTCCACAAATTGTCCAAATTCATCTTGTTTCTTTGAGCAACAGGCTGTGTACTCAAGCTGAGAATCTGAGTCATATAGAAAGTTTAATTTAAAAACAGTCTTCTGTAATCCTGAATAAAGATATATAGCAGACATCCATTTCTATGTGGGTTTATAGGAAAATACAGTGATAGTAGTCCAAAGGTTCACAGATCCAGAAAAACAGCTTCAGTATATTCACCATATACCTCTATTTCTCCTATAAATATAATGTAAAAGGACCAAAGTTTCAGTCCAATTATTACTATAGCATATCAGTTATAATAACAAACACATAAAATCTATTTACGAGCAGTGCATTATCAATTTTTTGAAACTAGTTTTTTTTATAAAGTCACTCCAGCCCCTCACAGAAGAACATTCAGCCCTGTGCTAAGAACCAGTGTTAGAAATACCTGTAAAATTAACTACTGGCAACGGGAACAGAGACGGAAAGCCTGTTGGCAAGCGTAACTCAAGGGAAACAACTCCTAAAATGCATTCCAGCAAAAACAAACCACAAACACCCAGCTGTGAGGAACAAAACGAAACGCAGAAAAATCCTCATATCTGAGATCCTATTCTATGATATGCAGGCCAA
>VYZV01000045.1:135609-150758 GCA_013401275.1 Pandion haliaetus
CTATTCTATGATATGCAGGCCAACTCATGATGAATATGGAAAGTTAAGGGTTTTTCCTGAAATACCATGGTGCAAGTTTGATGATTATGGCCCTCGACAAGCTTTCACAGTAACAAGTGCTGTGTGTAGACAGCTATATAAAATTGAACCATAAGACTAACACGTTCCAACTTTTTAGCTCCAGTCAATGTTTTTTGTAGACTCAGTGAGAGAATGGACTCCCTGTCAATCAGGCGTTACATTCAAAGCCTTCTCTAGTCACTGAACAAGTCCTGGATTACAGCTTTGCTCTGAATCAAGATGCCTTTCCTAGCACCCAGGGAGACAAACTGTCCATCAGTGTGCTGCAGAATTAGACAGCATGCGAGCCCAGTTCCAAATGTCTGGTGAGAAGCAGAAAGCCCAAGACCAAAAACCAAAACAAACCACAACCCCAAATTAACTTCTGTTGCACTTCTTGATCAGAATTAGCCAGTCAGTTTGGGAGGAAGGGTTTTTTTTTTTTTAGCCTGGGGTTAATTGTGATGGACCAACAGATAAGGGTATCCAGTCCTCAAGATGCTAACACAAATGTCAATACCCTGCTACAACTATACCTAGTGCTGATCCTGAGACAAAGACATTATTCTTAGACTGTACCGATACTTGGGGGCTCTACACAAGTCAGCAAGCTGTGTTTATTTATAAAGGTGCTATCTAACTCCCATGGAGGTTGGTTGGTTGCAAATAGGAGCTCTGCTGGTGGGAATGATGACTGTTTTCGTAAATACCCTGGGTTTTCGTAAATACCCTGAGTTTTTGTAGAGCTGAGAAGGATCCTCACATGGAAGCACCACCCTTGCTTGAAGCATCGTTCTTAGCACAATTAGACAACTATGCAACTTATTGACAAGGTGTTGAATTTGTATATGACAATGAGAAGATTAATCACAGTAATTGCTTGTGATTGCACACATCCTAGTTGAGATGGGTGTGGTTGTTTGATTAATTTCATTGACTTCAATTATCTTGCACTCAGATCTGCACCCCATTTCATTAAGCAGTGACCCGTTTTATATAAAACATAGGAACCATACTGCATTTCCTCTTCTGTGATTTTTCCCTTATTTTTGTAGCGACCAGCACAAAGCCAAAGCCCATGTGCAGAGCTCTAAATACAAAGAATGCCTGACAGACTTTGGGTCCAGCCCAAATCAACCTACTTCACTGGGAGTCTTCAGGGGTTTCATGTCAGCTCTTGTCTGTGCTGTTTCACCGCCCTTCTACCAGAAGTCTATATAGCAGCTTCTGAAATTGTTTCAGGTCCCTTCCGTGCTGAACAACATCCCGGATCAGGAAAGCACATCTGGTGAAGAGATCTGTGAGTAATTTTGGGAGTCACTGCTCATGGAGATGTAAAAGTGTCAGCTGAGACCAGAAGAACATGCTTAGCAGAGTAAATTAGACTGATATTACCATCAGAATTAGTCCAGAAAAACTATATTTAATAAAAAAAAATTTAAAAGTTCTTGCTTATAGATGTCTGATAAAACCTGAAAATTTGGTTTCTGAATCTGCAGATGCTGCTGTTGGTTTCTCAGCTGGAGCCAGTTCTTCCTCCTGCCTGATCCTATAAGCATCTCCAGATAAATCACACTGAGTTGAAATTATCACCCTTTGCAAGTCAACAGACCTTTAGGCCATACTCATGACCCTAAATGGACCTAAGCAGCAAAGCGTATTCTTCACCATCACCCGGGGGTGGGAAATAAAATGTGAACATAAATGAAGGTGCTGCTGCCAATACCAATTCCAATCCCTTCCTTATTCTTGTCTCCCGACCATGCTGAAGCTCACAAAATGCTAAAATTAAACATCTGATTTAGTAAAGGTATGTAACTGAAGTGCAATTCAACATTACTAGAGGACAAGGCATCATCAGGATGACTTTAAAGCTACAGTGTTCATCGTAGCATTCCAGCACCATGACTCCTTTCACATCCCTGTGAAAAAAATCAGCAATTTGCTTAATAACAAAATGTCTGAACTTGAATGTTGCAGCATGAGATTCTGTCTCTCACCTTGGGCAAGTCAGGAACTAGATGATGTTTAAAGGTCCCTTCCAACCCAAACCATTCTATGACTCTATGAACACTTCTGTCTGCATAACTGAAAATCTATAAATAAAAAGCAGAGACATTGCATCAGTCTGCTCTGTGATGTGCAAACGAATCACACACAAAACGGGGGATAGATATTAAGAAGCAATTTCCTTTCCATGTCTCTGTAACCACCTCTAAACAGAAGAGGACAATTTTCCAGGTCTCCATTGAAATTTTTTGTAAATGTACCTAAGTTTCAGAAAGGCTCTCACAGATGTGTTCTTGCCAAGACAGTGAAGGCAAGTCAGAGCGTGGGAACATACATGCTGCAGTAAGAGGGTTTAAGATATTTGTGCGTTTTGAATGTGTAAAGCCAGGCTTTTAAAATAAGCATAATGAAGAGAAGCTAGTGACACTACTGCCGACAACAGCAAAATTACTTCTGGGTTTTCAAAACTCAGTTGGATAAGGCACTGACCAGCCTGACCTAATTCAAATATAGGCCAGCTATGAGCAGGGAGAAGGACTAAATTACCTCCAGAGTTTTCTTCCCTCTGTGCAAATATCCTGGGATATTTGCATTGCATGTGAAATGAAAGAACCATCTGCTGCAAAGGAGGCAAGTTTTATCCCATCACTGAGTCATGGACCCAGTAGCACCAGCCCAAGCCAAAATAATTGGAGGCCTATGAGCCACAGGGAAACTCAAATCTTCACAGGGTCACTGAGGATTCTGAAGAGCTTGTAGTGTCTGACGTGTCTAAATTAATTGTCATACCAGGAGTCCTTTTGCAAACCAGGAGTGAAATATCACTAAAGCCATGAATATGCAATGGTCTGGTCAGAAGCATGGGGGGCTGGAAATACAATCTAAACAGGTGGTTAAACGTGAGGTCTTCTCTCACGCACACGCATATCGTTTCAGTGCTAGATGAACAAGATTTGGTCCTCATGTCCCCTCTGTTAGCATTCCTAGTGTAAAAGTAGAAGAGTCTTTAGGCTTAATGCAAGTCAGAGCTGTCAGGCTTTTGGTGGTCCCAACACTTGTCCTGTGCTGTTGGTCTTGTCATCCACTTGTGGGACCATTAGACACTGCTGCAATTCCCACTGAAACATTATTTGTCAAGCCCACTGCATTGTCATCAGTTTAACTGAAAGTTGGATTCATGCTTCATTCCGTATAATTTCTGTCAGCTGACATTCAGCAGATGGCCTGACCAAGGCGAAGGTCAAAGGCAATGGACAAGTCACCTCTTCCAGCCCCACCTGCAATTCTGATGCGGAAAGAGCAAACGTGTCTTTCAGTCATGCCTGACATATGTGTCCATTGGCATGCGGCATCTTAAATTGACTCTAAGGTGATTAACAGAGCAGAATTAGCACAATGAGCCAGGGGAATTAAGGGCAAAGAGCTGTCCTTGAGTTAATACCATGTCTACATCTACCAGAGGAAAACCTGCAGTCCCAGAACTCAAGTGGAAGCATAAATAGGAAACTTTAACGAAGTCTCTGGTATTGTACGTTGAGTTAAAAAGCTCATAAGGTTCTGCATGCCCACACAAGTATCACTGAAAGCTCTCTAAGTAGCACACGAACAATTGCTAGAGTTTTCCCTGCAAAGCTTTTTAAGAACTACCTCCAATTTCTCTTTCAGCTTCCTTTTCACAGGTCTCCTCGCTAAGACAGTCCCATGGGGAGTTGTTTTGGGGCTTCTCCTGCACAAATGGCTCTGAACCGCTTTTCCGTCACTGAAGTTACTTGTAAGTAACCAGACATGTACCAATGACTTAACTTTTCCCATTTGGTTAACCCAGCCTGATATCTTCTCCTACAAGGGAAGTAATTTCAAGTTCAATCTGGCCAAAAGCTAAGAATTACCTTTTCCTTCTCAAACTTTCCCTGCTGTCTCTCTGCTCCATCATACTAGCTAGTGCTATCACATCGCCTGAGCCAAGGCATTGCTGTCAGCTCAGATCTGCCCTTCTTCCCCTCACACCCAGCCCACAGCTAGACCTAGTCTCATTTTCTCTACATTCTCTTTCCCTTCTAATCCACATCCGAATGAGCTCTTTCACTTCTCTTTTCTTCAGGCTGTGCACTGCATACCTGCCATCTCACTAGTGAAATCATACTGAGTTACGAATTCCCCCATCACACCAGCGATCCAGCACAAGTTCCCCTCCAACAGTATATGCCGCTCAGTCTTGCTGCTTCTCGCGGATTTCGTCTCCTTTCACGTTCCCTCACTTGCCTCCTGACACTGCCCACTAAACACCTTATTTGAAGCTCTCCCTGTTCTTCACCTCAATGCCTTCTGCCACACTGTGTGCCCAGATCCCCTGTGATGGAGGGTCCCACGGAATATACTATTACTTGATAAGTACAGAGGGGTTGGTGTCTTTGGACACCTGCTATGAAGAGGATGCAGAAGATCCTTTGCTGCTTCACCAAGCTCCATGGTGCACAGTCTTTGCAGCTGCTCTACCACAGTTCCCTGTGGCACACATCAGCCCTTCTGGAAGGGTCCTCACTGTCCACTGAGCCCTGTCCACTTGACCTCAACACAAAGTAGGTAACAACACACTTCAGCCTTCTGCTTGACCTAGCCCCCAGCAACAGGCGTGCAACTATAGCATTTCACCAGTGACCAAAATTTGAAGGGTATCGTAACAGCCACAGAGTAAACAGGGCTAGAAGGCGTCTTGCTATCTATTCAATTCATCTCTTGCAAATGGGAATTACCCTACTGGGGGCCTGTTCTGGCTTCTGACAATCCTGCCGATGTTCGGTAAACCAGCACAAAGTCCATCTGCTTTAACAGGCTGGCTAAAGTCAATGTTTCAGCTCCTTTTGGTTCAGCCTTGCACAAACATTGAAATACTGACATGTTAACTAGCAAAACCGACCTCTTGGCTTCTGGCACCAGTGGCACCACTGGGACTGCTCCTGTAAGGAACGTGGTGCTTTGACAGAGCTGAACAGGCCCAGTTCTCAGCGCCACGTGCACATTAGGAGTTGTGCCAGGACACTGACTTCTTCCTGGCAGGGCCACGCTCCCCAAATTTCTGAACTGACTGGAACTTCCCCCTGGCTGACACAGAGTTGTCTATTCTGCAATAATCCTCACCAGTTTGATACATTTGTCATAAAAGAAGGTTACTAGTCATCATGAAAGCTTTGAAATAGCTGACATTTTTGAGGCCATCTGCTCACCTCCTCCCTTCTTGTCTGCACCTGAAGCAAACAAAAAAAAAAAAAAATCGTTTGTTTGTTGGTTCCTGGAACACACATCTCTCTGTGCATGCGGGGACAGCCTGACCGACTGTGCAAAGATAGCCTGACTTACAGCTCTGTGCAAACCTTGTGTAACCTTGAAGGCAGGGTAAAGCACAGGACCAGCAGACCCAGGGAATTGCCATAAGCAACCAAATCTCTAGGTCCTTTACCCTGGTTTCTCTCTTCTTGCCATTCAGTCTCCTAGATTCTGCACTTCAACATGTATTAGCATCAAAGTACCTAAAAGCACCTCATTGTGCACAACACTAACCTCCATCAGAGATATAAAATATCCCTTTTCTCTTCCAAACCCAAGCTCCTTTGCAGTCCAGGTTAAGATGCCTCATTCTGGACCTGCAGACCCTTATCCCTCCCAGCCATGAACACATGCACAAATGCTCAGAGCCCCACATACAGGCAGACCAAGTATAGCAAGCATACACACACCCCTTATCACTCCTACTAGAGCTCTAGAGAGAAGCTGTCCTAAATGGTGGGGCCCAAATATCCACCTCATGGTGGAAACTAATCATCTCCCAGTTTGACAGATGGGGAAAGTGAAGCTCCAAGACAGGTAGCTGAACTGATACACTCCGGATAATTGATACTAGAACTGGTGCAGGAAAAAAATGCAGGAAGGGCTCTAGTCCCTTTTGCTGGAACTGCCAGACTATTTGTGTTCTGCTGCCACGCCAAAATGCCTCATATCCTGCAAATCTGGTTATTGACAATACTAACAAACATCAGAGGCTGCTGATGAAGATGCTGGTGGCACAACGCACACGCTATCAAGCTATGTGTACATTTGTCCTGGTGTATCTATATACCTATAGCACTACCACAAAACATCATTACGCAAGGTGGCCAAGCCTCTGCATGAATTGTCACAGGGATGACTGAGGACCGCTGTCCTTCACAGCATACCCTCCTCTGGTCCTACAGTTACTAGGGCATCTTCAGGGCAAATAGGCACTCAGTTCCCACTTGCTCTCTCCCTCATGAGCTCCAAAAAGAGATAGAGGTCACACACACGTGCTTTTCTGCTTACAGAGCATGAGAACGCAAGGGGAATTGCACAAAGGCTGGTTTATGGACATGGAACTCCAGAGGTGATATAAAACCACCTTTATGCTTTATGGCAGGGAAAAGGGATTTAGGAGGGAGAGAGGAAGAAAACCAAAATCCTCTCTGATGGTTTTGCTCATTGTCCTTCAAGCAAGTCAAACACATCTACGAAGGCAGATTTTTGAACTACCAGCCCCTTGAAGCTCTTTTTGGGGCCAGGACAGGTTAGGAGGCCCCAAGTTGTGGGGCAAATGGGCACAAGGAGAAATGCTATTCATACAGCAACATGTACAAGGGACCCAGAGACTCTGTTCAAAGGATATGGAGAGGATCTGGCAACTGAACCATGGTTTATTTTTGAGAGGGAAAACAGCAGGAAAGCTCTGGTGGAGGAGGTGGGCAGATGGGGATAAGGGACATGGCTGATGTCTTCTTGGACCATAGAAACTTGGGCACCAACTTCATGGTTCAGCTCCCAGCCACGGGAAAGTTTCTGAACAGCAATCCCCACTGATTCTAGTGAGGACATTACACCTAAAGACCCAGACATAGCAAAACATTGACAGTCTCTCACCTGGCCATCCTCGGTGCTTTGCAATGTTCCTCAGGCTTAACCAAGAACCCCTTAAAGAAATGAAAATCCTTCCTCTCCTTTCCACATCACAGACTTACTCTCCAGTTGCCTGAGGAGAACGGCACCCATCTAATGCCAATTCCCATTGCCAGCAGCGGAGGAAGGCTGCAGAAATACACCTGAGAAGACGCTGCAGAAGACAAGTCAGCAGGTGTGATGCCTTCAGAGGCAGGAGCAGAAGCCAGGCAGGACCCTGGAGATGCTCCATTCTCGCAGGATGGCCAGCGGGGGAGGACAGTCCCTGCCTGGTCTGCCTGTGCCCTCTTGTGGCTGCATGACCGTGCTGCACAGGGTAGGACCAAACCTCCAGAAGAAAAGAGGAGAGGTTACTCTCCCTTGCAAAGAACGAAGATTCTTGCATTACATTTTAATACAGAATCTAGAGGATCCTAAAAAAAAAATAATAATAAAAAAAAATTATATCCTTTTCTGGCGACAGCTCTCAATTCAAAACGTAGCTGCTTAACGCAGGACAGCTCAGGAGCCAAAAAGCAGGGAGCAACTATAAAGTCCTCTGAGCACAAACAGCCCACGCCAGACCCACCAGGGAAGGGACATGCAGACACAGCTTTGAGTTTGGCAGGAGGACAGCCCTTCTAATTACTCCATCATATCTGCTGCTGGCCCTGGCAGCTGCCTGCTATCTCCTCCTTGAAGCCCCCATCCATCCAAGAGGAATTTGTTGTGCCTCTGCAGGCAGCTCCCCTCTGCTCCCACCCCTGCTCTACTCCAGCACTGGCAGTGAGGGCACAGGCAGGACGGGCACACACTCCAGCTCTGTTCCTGCTTTGCCAGCACCAGTTGGTTCCCTTCTCTGTGCCTAGATGACTCGTCCTGTTAAATGGTAGCAATATTTGAAAAATAAGAACGTCACTCTAGAAAAAGGCACGGTACCTTTGGGTAAGCATCACTGCCATCTGTTGGGGTTCTCCGCATCCCAGAGGTGGCAGCCCCTTCCTCTGGGCACTCGTTTTCTCCTTCTCGTGATGTCAAATGCCAATGAGTGCGAATCCAGACAGGGAAAATCTTATGCGCCCTCACCGACCTGAGCAGGACAGGGAATGCTGGCAGCAGCAGAGAAGGGCCGCTCATCCCATCAGAGGAAGGCAACAATGCCCACATTTGCACAGGGATGGAAAGGGAAAAGGATGACAGGGAGATTTGGGGACCTGGCTAAGAGTGCCTCAGGGCACTCCTAGTAGGGAGGACACAGGACCCCAGTTCCTGGATTTAAACACAGCATGGAGAAGGTTATAGTGATGTTGCTGTCACAGCAAGCATCAGTAACTGGGTCTCAGGATTGCCTGCAAGCAGGAAAAATGGCAAAGGCCTGACCACCCTCGCATCAAGCACGAACGCAGAGGAAGCCCATGGGGGTTCAGAGGTTTGTTGCCCCATGCCAGGAAGAACCTCAGCACTGCTCACTCACCCTGCCTCACGCAGAGACACAAGGTTCCCTGGGACCAGTCTTTCTCTTTCTCATCCTCATGCAAGTTTACCTTTACTCTAAGAGAAGCCCCAGGTCCCAGAACCAGTACTACCATGAAGTCTAATCCTGTTTTCTGCTCTGGCTGTACCTCTGCTTCAGTTCCCAAAGGCCTTTGATGTTTTGCTTTTTTCCTCTGCTGCCATCACCAAGAGATGATGACAAGAGATCTCCCATGTTAACGTCCACAGCTAAATGCAGGAGAAAAAAATTACTTTAGTGAAGCTAGAGTGACCCAACCTCCCAACCTGAAGGGTCCGAGAGCTGCTGCTGCTGCAACACAGGCACACGCTGTGCCCACAACCAGCTGGCATCTCTCACTTGTGCTTGCCTCTGCTGTGGCATGGAGACCTGCACAATGACTGGGGCCAAGGGAACCCAAGGCAGCCTTTTCCAAATCAAGTTGCAGCTAAAAGCAGGGGGAATTACCTGAACAGCAGCAGCAAGCGCAGTCCCCGGTGCTGCTACAACTCATGCTTGCCAGCTCCTGCCTTTGCATCCAAAGCCCCAGGCCCCTGCGCAGCCAAGGGAAGAACTGCCAAAGAAGAGTCCATGATCCAAAAGTCTCCAGAGAAGAGAACCGTTCACTCTACACTGCTAAGGGCCCATTGGTAACGGCAGCTTCTGAAAGGCAGTGGTGGATCCTGTGTATCATGGACTCTTCTTTGGCAGGTCTGACTTCTCCCTGACTTCTCCACAGTTCTGCTTCCACCTGCTGATAGGAAAAGCAGGAGACTGCTCAGCCCTGCAAGGAAAGAGGAAAAAAGATCCTTGAATTAACCAGCCGTTGGGACAGCCAGCATATCCCATGCAATGCTTCAAGCCAGTAAACTGAACCAGACCACAGCAGAGCTAGAAGAGGCCTCAGCTTTGCTCAGCGCGAACTACGCAGGCCTGCCTTCTCACAAGAAACACTTGTGATAAAACTGTTTTCTACCAAAACACTGTCACTTAGGCCCCTGGTGAAGTCAGGGAGTAGCCAGCTACAGGAGGGGCAGATGGATGAAGGCGGCATTAAAACCCCCATCCCTTAGGGCACACAGCAGCAAGAGAAGCACAGAGCACAATGCCAGCCAAACTTGATTCTTCTCTTGGCTACCGAGCACAGCCGCCCCAGCCAATCCAACCCTAGAACTGCAATCAGACCTTTCAAGAGGTTAATAACAAATGTTTATTTTCCTTTATTAAAGAGCAGGGTGCGACCATCCCACTGTTAACGGAGTGACTTCATATTCATTTACAAATTGCTCTGTTTCAAATGTAAGACAACGTTATACAATGCATTTCTCTAATTCCTTTCAAAGTGCTTTCCAAAGTGACACTGGGGGGGAAAAAAAAAAAAAACCACAAACCAAAACGTCTCCTACACAGAGATCATCTCATTCCCAGTGCTGCAACGCAGCCACGTCTGTCGTGCAATGTAGCAGCTAATGGCACATGATGACATGTAGAGATCAAAAGGTCAGGGGGAACAGATACAAGGAGAAACTGCCAGGGATAGAATTTACCTGAGCTGAAATCTGCAGCTGGGGAAAAGCATTTCTATTTTCTCCTCTGGAAAAGCTGATGTCAAATTGCTACAGGTCTGCAGACACCACCAAAGAGATACAGGTTTATCACTAGCTCAAGACCCAGCCAGGCTCTTACCCAACAATGTATTTTCCAGGCTTTTACTCCACATTTGAAACATACTCCTTTGGTGAACAGTAGCAGATGTACATACTCATCTAGCTAGGGTGAGCAGCATGAGTTGGGGCACCCAGCCATGGGAAGCAAAAGTGGAACTGGGGCGTTAACAACTTGGACTTGCAGGTCAGCCCTTTCTGAGCTGAAGGAGGTGGATTCAAAGCTAGTATGTATTGTCAGGAATGTGTTCTCCCAGCTCTCGGTATGACGACTCCTGTTTCACACAGCTACTAACCCTTGGCAAACAATACCATATGCCAATATAGCTATAAGGAAAGGAGTCCCCTGAGGAGCAACTCAGCAGCATACTCTTTAAGTGTGCCCAGTGACAGGAAAGCTTGTGCTCATGGGGGTCTTCCACAGAAGGTTCTCAGATCTGCTGTGGAGCTGTTCTTGTATTAGGTTCCAAGCCAAAAACTTTTGCCTTCCCCGTCTATTCCTCCCTCCCCTGGACAAAGCCACAGCAGCTCAGTTAGTTTTCTTCCACTGAAGATAGAGTTCCTACCATAGCACCTCCCAGGAAAGGATGAAACTTAATGGAGCTGAGGATGGCAATCTGGTTCTGGGCACCAACTCGCTAAGAAGGGAGTTATGATGATGGCAGAGGGACAGAGTGACATGCCAGTCAAGAGTGCAGAAGTGCCACGAGCTGAAACCTCCAGGGTGGGTGGTGGCTGAGCTGATTCCACAGTCGCTGAAAAAAAGGCTGAATTGGCTACAAAACACTATCATGGCTTTAACACAGTTCTACACAGACAAGCCTGGGCCTCTGTTTTCCAACAACTTTAGTGACATCCTTCCTGGCACATTTTGAGGCATACAGGAACTGCAGCCACATCCCTCATGCCCACACAAAGATGTCTCAAGTCTCCTCACTGGGGATGGCAGCCCAGGAGAAGCTGGGTTTCCCAGGGCACGTGCATCTCCAGGCCTGATGTAATACTGGGGAGGAAATCTCAGAGCCTCAAGACAGTGCCCAGCCTGGGCATGCTCCTTCTGGAGACAAAGAACCCACCCTGGCACCATGGTTTCCATCTAAACAGTGGCAGCAGCACTGCGCAAAGCTCCCTCAGAGCAGGAACAGCTCAAAGGCATCTGTCTGTGGGTGAGGTTTGTACCTAAGAGCACCATGCGGGAGGGACTTCTGCACCAAGGACTGTCACAGGGCACCGCCTGTCAAGGTCCACATCTGCCTGTGACAACTGCAGTAGATTCACTAGACCAGGAGAAAACATCTTGCACCGACTGCAGCCAAGCTGTGGCCAGCTGTGAGTTACACAACTTCCCCACTCGCTTTCTTCTGCCGAAGGCCCCAGGCACACAGCTCCGGCCTCTGCTCCGGCTGTTCCCCCAGCCTGGATTACCCAGTGCCAAATTGCAAACTAAAACCAGAAACAAATCCCTCTTTGTGACTCAGTTGGCAGAAAGCTTCTCTTGCAGGCTCCTTTAAAAGGAGCAAGGAAATACTTGGCAACAGGCTGTTCATGGCTCTCCATAAGATTATTGCATGCTGCTGGCATTTACAGGGCCATTAGGGGACTCAGTGGTCAGCAGGACCTATATGTACAGCTGGGCACAGCACCCTCCGCCCCAAAGAACGAGTGGAACAGATGGACAGACAGCCAGCATCTGTCCTGAAAGACTTGCATACGAAGAAGGTCCAGGACTCCTGCCTTGCACAGGGCTGCCCTCAGACTATGCCAAAGCAGATTGCCTATAAAAACAAAAGTTAAAAAAAAAAAAAAAAAAAAAAAAAAAGATATACACTGCATATAGGAGACTCCATAGAGGACAGTCTATAGACAGCCACCCCAGAGCAGCCAGGGCCAGCCCAGCTCTGAGGGGGTAGCTTGGCAGCTGCATTCCAGTCACAGTTGGATAAGTGGGACAGCTGAAGGTGGAACTTGTGCTTCTTGCTCCTTGATCAGCTTCAGGCAGAGGGAGGGTGGGGAGGAGCAAGGCCCACTGCAGGAGAGGCACTGCATTCATCTGTTTGGCAGACTACATTTGACAAGCCGTTCATACAGGAGCAGTTTCTTTCCATGCTCAGGCCTCTGCTTACATCTCACTGGGATAAAACCCAAGTTTAGCCAGAGACATCTCCCTCCGGAGCCGCATGACCTCCCAGTACATCAGCTCCACTGCAAAGCAAGAAGGGGGTAGGGAAGAGAAAGAGAAAAAAAGAAAAAAAAAAAACAAACAACAAAAAACCAAAAATCAACCAAAACTCAGTAAGCAAGGCATAGCTGGACACCACCTCATGTTATGCTGTGCTCTGAGCGCAACCCAGCCAGGCTCATCCCCAAAGAGAGGGAAGCAGACAGGCTGGATGGTCTAGCAGGAGAGGCCCATCAGGTTACCCCTTACCAGTTCGAGCCCAGGGAAAAGCTCCCAACAAGCTGATAAGCAAGGAATGGGGGCATCTATTCCTCCTGCTCATGCCTCTCTTTTGCCATTTAACTGTCCCTCAAAGACACAGGTAGTTCAGGGTACCCCAAGCTGGCCCCATTCCTGTCATGCTGAAGAGGACCTCTTAATTCCGCCCAGTGTCCCACAGACAGCACCCTGCCCCCAGAGCCAGCTACTATCCCTTCTTACCGTCCTGCCTCACCAAGCCCTGCTGGATATAGCGAATGTATGTGAAAAAGTTGCACACCGCTGTGATCTGAGGGAGAGAGAGAGAAAAAAAAAAAACAAAAACAAGTCAGCTACAGAACTGCTTTGCCTGTCAAGACGCTTGCACGGGACCCAGCAGGAGAGCTCTTAGCGTTCAGCACCTGAGAAATAGTACTAGATACCACCAGATGGAAAGAGACAGGAAGAAAGCTGGTTAAAAAAAAAAATTAAAAAAAATGTCAGCATTCTGGGCATCCACAATCCCATCCCAAGATACTGCACTATCCACAAGACACACTGTGCAAGAACTCCAATCTATGGCAGATTTGAGACATAAGTGATCACTACTTAATGTGGCAGCAAAGCTTGTGATCTTCCTTCAAAGAGCACTGTTCTCTGACTGAATTAAA
This sequence comes from Pandion haliaetus, assembly GCA_013401275.1. Taxonomy (NCBI): domain Eukaryota; kingdom Metazoa; phylum Chordata; class Aves; order Accipitriformes; family Pandionidae; genus Pandion; species Pandion haliaetus. The sequence continues at coordinate 148,864 of VYZV01000045.1, forward strand.
ATCTTTGGAGTTAAAGGTTTGAGCAGAAAGCATGTGTGCAGGGAGGTAAGGGCGTTCATGACACATTACAGTGCTTTGGTGCAAGTGACAAAAATTAGTCAACTTAAGTCCATGCACAAAACCAACTTTTTGTCTCAGAAATTGTCACATGTTGCAGGATCAGCTCTTCTGATACACAACCCAGGAAAGAATAAACTTCTAAAATACTCCACTGAATCAAAGCCCCAACAGCAACACTAACAAATCATTCACCTTCTCCCTTCCCTCCAAAGAAAGGACAGCTTGTTCTCATAACCATTTGAGTCACTGATCTGTACTGGAACAATAACAAGAGCCAGCATTTAAAGAGCAGACAATTACTGTGTTTTACAAAGGAGAATTAAAAAAATAATAATAAAGCAAAACAATCAAATCCCTGTATTGAATCAAACCATGGAAAGCAAACACACTGAAGGAACATAAGGCAGAGCACTGCAACCTGAGGCAGGGCTGGAGACCTGCACCCTCGTCATCGACTTAAGTCAGTTTGAGGGCTGACCCTCAAGAGCTCCTCCATCTCTGGGCTTGGAACAATTCTGGAGTGCTAAGGCACCCTGAGAAGGTGAAGGACTCACCCTGGCCCTGCAGGATGGTGAAATGTAGTAGTAATTCCCAGAATCCCCCAGCATGATGCGGTGCTTGCAGGTCCTGGGAAGGCCACTCAGAGCACATTTCCTGCAGACAAAGAAAAAACACTTCAGCCTTCAACGATCTGGTGGCACAGCAGAGCACAGCAATTCAACAACCTCAAGGCTATCCCCAGGAGATAGAAGTGGGAGCTCAGAAGCTAGACCTGTGTCAGTCAGCACAAAGAAGAAGAAAAAAAAAAACCACAGCTGATATAAGCCTTTTCCTCCTAGAAAGATTCCATGAATGACAAGTTTAGGAGACCATAGGCTAAATATCTGGAACCATGAATTATTCCACGCCCAAGCAAACCAAGGCTGTACCCTTTCCCTGGCAGACAGCCCAAGACAAAACCACAAAAAAATATTAAAGAGGTGAGGCTGGAGCAGAGTATAACAAATACCATCTGGTCTCTGCAGATCTCCTCCATGTTCCAGGCAAGGCTTTTGCAGAAGGAGTTCTGCTCAGGTGTATCAGCTTTCCTGATGGGATACAAACATGCTGGCTGGGACCCAAACCTGGCCTCAAAACAGGTAAATCCCGCATTTGAGCAGAATCTGCTCATGCTGAAAACACAAAACAAGCCACACTTCTGCCTTTATGCTAGGGTCCTATTAACTAATTTGGGCCTGATTTGAAGCTACTCTAATTGAAGCCACATGGAGTGACTTTGTACTGACTTCAGGGGGCTCTGGATAAGGTTCGTGGTTCCTAAGAACAAGCCAATCCGTTCTTGTGCAGACAGGTATATTGGGTTTGTGTGGCAAGGTTTTTGGGGGGTGGGGGTTTTACAGGGGTGGTGGGTTTACAGGGGTGGCTTCTGATGAGAAGCTGCTAGAAGCTTCCCCTATGTCTGACAGAGCCAATACCAGCCAGCTCTAAGACGGACCTGCCGCCAGCCAAGGTCGAGCCCATCAGTGATAGTGGTAGCGCCTCCATGATAAAATATTTAAGAAGAGAAAAAAGTTGTGGGGACACAGAAACTGCAGCCGGAGAGAGGAGTGAGAACATGTAAGAGAAACAGCCCTGCAGACACCAAGGTCAGTGAAGGAGGGGGAAGAGGTGCTCCAGGCGCCAGAGTAGAGATTCCCCCGCAGCCCGTGGGAAAGACCATGGTGAGGCAGGCTGTCCCCCTGCAGCCCATGGAAGTCCACAGTGGAGCAGATATCCACCAGCCCGGGGAGGACCCCACACCGGAGCAGGGGGATGCCTGAAGGAGGCTGTGACCC
>VYZV01000045.1:152250-164836 GCA_013401275.1 Pandion haliaetus
AAAAAAAACCAACCCACAGTGTTTTGCATCTGGGAAACACAAGGGAACTAATTCCTTTTGGGTCCTTTATTGCCAATAGCAACATTCCTTACCATCCTGTCTGGGTAGAAATTAAACAGGGTTAAAAAGTTAGCTTAGTTCAGCTCTAGCCTCAAAGCTGCTAAATTGCACTAAGTTAGTAACTTGTTAATGGATTAGAGACCTTTGATCACTGACTGAAAAATAAATACTTCACTTACGTTACAATTTGTGACCGGAACCCACTGTGAAGACACAAAAAAAAAAAAAAAAATCAAAAGGAAACCAGAAAGGAAAAAAACAGGATGGGTTGTTCTTGTAACAGGCCTGACACATACTTGTGGAACAATTTGCCTAGAGATGACAGAAAATGCAAAAGAGAGTGGTAGGAAACCTGCATGCGAGCAGCATTTACTGTTACAGGAACACCTTCACTTAGAAGGTCCTCTGCTTGAAGGTAAGGGAGGGAAGAACAAAGAGAGAGAGCCCTGACTGAACTTAAATTCAACAGCTGAACAAAATCCCCTATCTTCATCTAGAATATCATGTTACTCCTGGTAGTGCTCTTCTTCTCTGAGACAATCTTAAAGTTCTCTGTCACATCAGATATGGTCACACAAGCTCTGGAGCAGTCATAGCCCAAATTCTGATAGCAAAGTGACAACATCAGGTGGGGAAAATGTTATGCAGCAAGAGATCTCTTCTGCCCTAGGCTCAAACCCACCTGGTGCACCAGCAAGGTCAGGAGTGCAAGGCAACTTCAAACCTCCTAAGGTGCCAGAACATGAGATAATGCAGCTCTGACTTAATCCTTTCACCCTAGGTTATGCACAAACACTCCTTCAGAGAACATTAAACAAGTTGCTACCTTAAGGGAAAAAAACAAAACCCCCTCCCAAGCCAAGGGCAATAACACCTCACTAGGTTATCCCCCAAGACAGTCAACTACAGTACATCAGCTGAGCTAATTCCCCTTCTCATGCAAAGAGTCAAGCTGAACTACCACTGGTCACAGGCTAGGCGAATACTCAGCTGAGCCCTTTCAACTATTCAACTCAACTGACTGAGCAAGACCCGGCCAAACTCGACTGGACGGTACAGAAAGACCAGTAGCAAGGAGAGGACAAGAGAGCGTAAGCATGGTTTCTTACTTTGGCCCACCACACTCTTCTGCTGACACCTTCACCACAGGCAGTGTCTGGGAAGCAACCGGCTCAATGGTGAGTGTATTCTGCTCCACAGCCACTCGCACCAGCTCTGACAGCTGCAGCAAAGAGAAATGAGTGCAGATATGAATGTGCAGAGTCACCTCCATAAAGGTGCAACTTTGGTGCCGCCAGACTGCACAGTTTTTGTCCTCCTTTTCCTGCACTCACCTCCTGCTTAGTGAAGTCCAGACAAGGTCCTACATCCTCTCGATAAATTCTGTCCAGGAAGGAGCAAGATTTATCCAAAGTTGGAGATTCCTTCCAGGCCTGGAACTCAGCAAATAAAATGGAGTCGACCTGCAGCAAGTGTCCAAGAGGAGCAGGAAGAAGGAAGGTGGGTGGAGAGAGAGATACCACATCAGAAGTTATCTGTTACTATGCAGGTAACCCAACTACAAGACATCTGCTTTGGCATCTAGAAAGGCTCAGACATCACCGAAGTGTCTGAGGGAAGCTGGCTTGCTGGCTTGCTCCAAGGATCTTTCTTCTCCCACCCAGAGTGACACAGCCGTATTAGACTTGTTCTGCCAGAAACCTGCAGGCACCTCTCTATCCCATCTACCTCCAGGACAGGGCAGCACTTCTGCTGCAGGAGAGCCACCGCACAACCACGGAACAGACCAAGTGCCCACTCAGCCCATAGCAGGAATGACGAGAGTAGCAGAATGGCAAAGCACAGTGGCAATGGCACCCAGGACACAGGAGTCGGAACCCTTCTGTAAGGAAAGGATTGCTGCAGAAAAGGATGAAGTGGAAAAAGCTATTAATAAACAGCCATCAGCAGGATGACATTCAGTGAGCCCAAGTATGAACTCACAGGGTATGCCAGCGCTTTAAAGACCACTCCAAGCCCAGAACTCTGGTGTTTGGGGAGTCACAGAAGTAATGGGAACACTGGGCAGCCATACAGGCTTGCAGAGGCATGCTGAGTGTAGGAAAGGAACTCTCTCAAAGGCAACTCAAAGAGTAGGAACAGCTTTCCCTATTCTAATGTCTGCTCATTGCCTTTCACAGGTGAGCTCGAAAGCATTATCACTGCTCAGTAGAAAGGGATCCAGGACAGAGCTTGCTCCCACCCCCTGAGCCAGCAGAAGGTTGCTCCCTCTATCCCTGTCTGGCTGAAAATACTTCAGTCCTGGAGACTCTCTGGGGCCTAACATTTAAACCCCAGATGGATCATTAGCAGAACCACCAACCTGACTGACAGGGCATCTCCTTAAAAGGCCAGCAAATCCTGTTAAAGCTGCTGAAAGGAAAAACAAAACTAAAGAAACCCTGCTGAGCAACACAAAGAACATAAGTGAACAAAGCTGAAAAAGGTCTGGGTTCTAGCACACTCGCTCTGTGCTACAGAGACTGCTCACCTGCTACCAGGAGACAGCTTCAGAGCCACAAGATGGAAAAGCAAATTGAGAAACACACAAAACCAAGCCAACCAACCAAACAAACAAAAAAGCAGGTTAGCATAAAAGGAAGCTAGAACTAAAAGGCTGGAAGTGTGAGAGGCAGATGGGTCCCACCCCTCCCCAGTGCTGTCCCCAAAGGTTACCTGCTGCAAGGATGAAGAAGCATCTGCCCCCAAGGCCTGCCAGCCTGGTTCATAGGTGATGTGGATAGCCTTCCCAGGGATGATACAAAGGAGCAGAGAGAGGAGAGCAGGTAACCCAGACTTTGAGGGCAGAGGAAGAGACAGTGAAGGAAAAGGTTTAGAGAGACAAGCAAGAACAGGAGGTAAAAAACATGAGACGAAACAGAAGATACAAAGAAAGGTTCAAGTCCTCCCTTCCAGGGAACTAAACATGCTGCTTAAGACATCACAAGGCCACTAGCCACAGCTTTTGTCTTCAGCTTGAGGCACAAAAAGGGAACAAAGATTCTGTCATTTTTAGGCTCAGTTTAAGATGGGGCACATTTTTTCCATAAAGCACCAAGCGTCAACTCTCTGAATGCCAGGTTCCCTTTTATCACCTCTCACAGAGGCCACTAAGGAATTTGAGAGACAGAAATTAACAAGTTCACAAAAAACCACCCCACCCTTGATATATATAAAATTATTAGTCACTTCGGAAGCTGTAGCCCTGGGATTTTAAGCTCCAGATATCTGCACCATGTGGAAGTTACCAACACAAAGAAATGACAGGTCCAAATCTTTAACAAGCAGTCACTTACAAGAGCTAGCATTTCTCTAAAGACCGTCAACACGAGCTTTGCTGAGACTGAGCCAAGAACAGAAAAATTAACCACCCAGTAGGTAAAAGTTACCTCTGCTTACTGTAAGCAGAGGGCAACTTCTACAGGGTAGTTAGTGGTTCACCACACTGAGCTCTCAGTTTGGAGTTCCTCTGTTCTGACCGGAGGAATAGTTAGCACTGGGAGAGGTCACAGGACCTTAAAAAGATTAAAACCTTTTTCTTCCTGGCCCTCAAAGCAGCTTCTAGCTGACTAAATTTGACTCCAACGTCCAGTGTATCTGGACTGTTCCCTGCTTGGCCAAGAGAAACCAGTGCATCAGGCCTTCACAGTTACTAACTGATTTTTCCTTCGGCTTTCTTTCCGACATAGCCTTTGCTCCTCTCTGCCTGTGAACAGAGTTAAGGATCTTTATGTCTTGTTGCTATTGCTGTCTCAGGACAACGGCTATAGTCAATGCTGCTGAAGCATTTCATCCACACTTGAGCAACAAGAGCACTGTGCAGAAGCTGACAAGGTACATTCATTGAATCCACTGTCAAAAGCAGACGTTACCAGTGCTGCCAGCACAGTCCTGTTTGGTGAGAGCATTAATTTCACACGCGGCCCTCCTGCACAATACTGACACAAGCCAAGGGACCAGGTGCCTTCATGTTCCCGCAACAGTTCATGACAGATGCCACAGCTCCCAAAAAATAATTAGGGAGACATAACCCCCCACCACATTCTCACTCATTTTCATTTTTCCTGACCAAGTGCCATAAGTTGCCTCCTTTTTGCTCCCCAGGACAGCTGTGTACATGTCTGGCTAGCGGAAAGGTCCCAGATGGAAAGGTCCTGCTAAGCAGGAAAAAGCATTACTTACACCCACAGTCACAGCAGATGGGGGACTATCAAAGGATCACCGAAAGAAATTAAACAGTATTTGTTTGAAAGAGATTCACAAATGCCTTGTATGTTTCTCTAGCCAGTTTCTTCCAGCGGGGAAGGAATTAAATATAATGAAATATACACTCTGCAAAGAAGAGAAAGAATGGTGACATGCCCAAGAACACAGGACAAGTGACAGAGGCTACAAGTTGACGGAGGTGTTCTGGTGTCCAAGCCAAACTAGGTAGAGAGAAGAAACAACAGCAAATCACACCAGAGCAGGTAGTGGACTCAACTGCCAAGATGCAGCAGAACAAGTGGCTTCTGCTCAGCAACTTCTGACATCTGCTCTCAGCACTGGTAACTCCTGGATCTGTCCATGCCCTCCAGGGATCCCTCAACTGCTTCCTCTAGCAATTGTCCTGACACAGCCTTGAACATGGTTCCCAGAAGGAAGGAAACAAATGGAAACCCTCCAGAGCCTGCCTCAGCATAAATTTAGGGAACAAGCCAGATTACTGCATGGACAGCTTCTCCCAACACTGAAACCACAGAGCTCTCCAGGAAGCCTGAGCCAGAAGCCGCACAGCTCCCTGAGCACAGTGACAGCAGTGGCTCTAAGGCCAATGCAGTGAACGGCCCTCACCCACCTCTTTGCATTCACGACTGACTGGCTCTGGAGTCACATTCTGGCTGGCAGCTGAGACCATTGCACTGCTGGTGCTTTTGTTTCGCCCATGGCCCTTTCTGAAGACAGCTTTAGAAGGGCTCTGGAGCTGAGGATGCAGCTCCCGGTTTGGAGAGGAAGGTGTGGATGTGATCACCAGTGTCTTCAGAGCTGTCACCTCTGCCTGCAGCATGTCAATCTGAGGAGACAAGGCAAGAGTCAACAGTACCTTCAGCACCTGCTGAGCTCGAGCTTGCTGCACCCCACCGAACACTAAAGCCACAGGGAATCAGCTACAAGCCCAGTCCTGAAGCCTTGTCCCCATTCTCCCAAATGCCCACCATCACCCAGAATTTTAAAGAGGGCTAAACAGCAGCTACTTGGGAACCCACCCCTCTGCTCCTCAGTCTGAGCACATTTTGCTCCAGGCTTTTTTTAGACCAAATAACCCAGAAGACGTTTCTCTCTCCTCAAGAATAAACCAGTAGAGCAGCCCTGCGATGCAGCCTTGTCAGGAAATTCCGACTCCCCAGCTCCCTGCTCTAACCAACCCCACAGCCCTGGCAATTAAACAGCGTATCACTTCTCTGTGGTTCCCCTGGCATCCATTTCTCAAAGGGGAGCTGGATCAGCAGCAGACTGCAAGGACACCTTTTCCCCCCTCACTCAGCATCTGCTGGAGAGGGAACAGAGCAAATGCAGCATCTCAGAGAGACACAGCTGCAGGCACTTTACTTTCCTCCAGGCAACAAACAGCACCATGGCCAGGCTGGGCAGGGATGGCATCAACCTAGCACAGAGATCAAGTCACAGAGAGTGCAGTTCTCACCTTCCCCCGTGCCTCCCTCAGCTGTTTCTCTGACGCCGCCTGTTTAGTGTTTGCTTCTCTCACCATCTTGTGCGCTTCCTGGACCAGAGAGAATTTTAGTCTGCCTGTTGCAGCCCCAACTCATGAAGCCACCAGGTCAGGCCAAAGCTCTGCCATATCACGTGCTCTGGGCAAGCAAGCAGGGAGACAGATATCACTGCCACATCCAAGGGTTTTACTCTGTCAGCTGTGAAGAGCCTTCCTCCTGAATTTCCCAGAGAAGGCTCTCAGTGCCAGAGCCTGGAGCGCATCCCCCTTCTAGGAGTGTAGTTGGCTAAATTAAGAGTTTAGCTAGCTGAGTCCAAGGTCACCTCTTTCACTGATATGGGCTGCTGTGAAGAAAGCTAGAAGCAAAGCCCTGCCCCTCCTTGCCCTTGGGAATTGCTTTAAAGCTGAGGCTTTAACATTAGCACCACCTCTGCTGCATCACAGCCGTGTAGCATCTGTGTCTGCACCCAGTACCTCTGCAACTCTGACCTTGACTCACACTCACTAGCTTGGCCTCCTGACTTGACCTCAGGCCTGTGGTGTCACTGCAGACTTGCTGGTTGATCACTGGACTGTTTTCTGGCACTGACTGCTGTCTGTGGCACAGATCCTGATCCAGACTTGCTGCTCCATGTCTTGGCTCCTCACTGGTGAGGTCACTGCTCTTGCCTGACTTGTTATTGCACTTTGCTCCCACTTCCCTTGTGGAGTGGCCAGCCCTCACCGCTCTGGGCATGGCTGCAACGCAGCAGGAGCACTAACTCAGGTGGGGGCCAAATGGTAAAGGCTAGCTTAAAAGCATCTCCCACAGGAAGAGGGCAGAGGTGTGAGTCCCAGCTGGGGCCTCCCCGCAGCACGGTCTGGAAGCAATCTGTCCAAGGCCACCAAAGGAAGGGGACAGCCCTCAACTACATGATCACTAAGTTCACCCTGAGCCCAGGCAGCCAAATTTCCAGGAGGGGGATGTTCTCTTGACCCTCACACTCAGCACCAGCCTGTGTTTCAAAGGTATAGATGGGCTCTGGCTTTCCTCACTGCCCAGTCAGATCCAGACATTAGAGCTGCTGGTAAATGGTATTTTGCCAGGATAGAGCTTGGCAAGAATCACATTACCAAAAAAAAAAAAACCAAAAAAAACCCAAAACAAAACAAAAAAAAAACCCAACCTAAAAAACAACAGGCCCTCTGAACACTCATTGGAGCAGAGTATATGAGGACATCCAGCTTGTTCCCACTCCAAGCAAGGTCTGACATAAGCCAGGGAATCATCTCTATTACACAGCAGCTGCTGTCCAGACTACAGAGCAGGCTTGGGAGAGGGACAAGGAGCTACGCTCAGCTCCAGCTCCAGGCATCCCCACATCTGTTTTTGCTACCAGATGTACAGACCTGTAACTACTGTGCTCTTTATGCCACCCCACAGCTGCTAGAAGGGGAAAGAAATGCATGCAAATGCTCCCCAGGAGCAGGTACAAGCCCCTGCTCTGAGGCTCTGCCTGCAGCACTGCCCAGCTCTGCTTCTCCAAGTGGGAAAGAACAGGGGAAGGAGGAAACTGTGGGAGGAGATGGCTGGAAGTTCAGGGAAAGCCTGTCTTAAAGGAGTTGGATGTAAGCTTAGCTTAAGAAATGATGGGAAAAGGAAGAGGGTGGTACCTCAAATAGGCTAGCTGTTAACTCCTCTAGTTCCTGCTCCAGTTGTTCTCTGACTTTTGACAATCTCTCACATTCTTTGTCCTTCAGCTTCAGCTCCTGTTGAGGAAATGGAGAGGGATGCATGAGCTCGTAGCAGGCCCCAGTAGTGCTGATGCCTGCCTGCCCCCACCTGTCAATCACAACCTTTCCTCCCCACCATGGCATGGATCGCCAGCCCAAGACTCTAGTCGCTAAACTCCGTACCATGCTCCATGTCACTAAACACATCCCTCCACAAGTTGTCGCAGGCTTTTCAGGCTGGAATTGCTCATTTGCCATTAGCAAGGAGGCTCCATAGTAAGCACTGCCTGCCTCAAGCTGCTTTCTGCAGCAGGTTTCCAGGAATAATTTGCATGTTAGCACAGGGGCTTTGAGTCGACCTAGCAACCGATATCCTGCTCCAAAGCACTTTATGGCCACCTCAGCTCAATCTCTCTCCTCTTCTGCTTGCTCCAGACTGCGGCATAGCCACATTGAGACCCCGCTCCCCTCAGTACCACCTCCTGGAAAACCCACACTGCTCAAATTTATGCCGCCATCCTCAGATGTTCTCACAAACTCTGGGTCTTACCTTTTGTGCTTTGTGCAGCTCTTCCTTCAGGAATTCAGACCCCTTTTCACGGATCTCCACCGAAGAGCTACGTAGACGTGACACGTTGAGTTGCTCAGTGGACTGGGTCTCATCCACACCTCTAGCATCCTGGCATCCAGCCTCTGGCTCCTCCTTGCTGCCTTTGGATGGCATTAGTGTCTTCCAGTGTTCCACAGCTGGTTGATTCTGGCTGTCTTCCTCAAAATTGGCCTGGCTGTGGGGTACCAGCACAGTGAAATTTTATATGGGGGCAATTCACAGCCTTCCTCTAACACTCACAACACATCCACCTCTAGCCTCTCACAGGCACTGAAGTGAGGCAGGGAGGGTGATGGTGTATGAAGAGGCCAGAATTGTCTTAGAGGACCTGCTCTGCGCTCAGCAGCAGCAGCACCAGTTCCTTTACCCTGCATGCAGGCACTGCCTCCCTATTGAAGTGCTTCACCCTTCTGGCATGGATTGTTTCCAGACCAGCAACGGAAGAGGAGATGATGGTCTAAAATGAAGACTTTGGGGGAAATCTCCACTCCTATCCTGGGATCTTTAAGAATCACACCAAGCCTAGTTTGAGACGCCCAGCCTGCGCTCCTTTTAAGAAGGGCTAGTTTCTCAACAGTGAGTACTGCCTCACAGATAATTCAGTACACACAAAACTTAGTAGGCAAAGCAATGCTATTAGTAACCAGTAAAAACTCCTGGTTTTACCCTTCTCAACCAGCACGTCCCAGATACCATTAACTGAGGATAAAGCAGGAGAACTGAAGACAGCTGCTCCAGGAATCCCATTCCTGCCTGCTTTCAGAGAGAAACAGACTGCAACTGGCTTGTTTAGGACTCCAGTATACATCCAGTAGACCTAAGTTCAGAGACACTGAGAGTAGCAAGAAAAAGCGAGCACAGCTCTCCCATTCCCTAGCAATATACAGACCCTAATCCCCTCCACTGCAAACCCAGCCTTCCTCTCCCCGCCACCCCTGCTTCAGAGGGGAAGGATCTATTTTTAACCTACTGGTTTCCCACCAAAGTCCTCCACAGACCTGTCTAAAACAGTGTATTTCCACTGAGCTGAGATGAAGCCCTATTTTTTAGTTTCAGTGGCTGGCAAGTAAAGATGTACTAGAAAGAAGAAACCAGAAGAGTCACCCAGGACACTGTTCCCCAGTGCTCAGTAGGACTTTGTCAACTGTCAACAGACTGACGCAGACCCTGGAAGAGGCTGATGAATTTAGTAGGCTTTGCAGCTGCTGGGGTCTTACAAGAGGAAAACATAGGCTTGTACACCACCCCTTCATCATGCATTGAACTGTCCTCACGTGGTCAACTAGCCATTTGTAGTCAGCGGGAGCACGATCAAGCCTTGCACACGTAGAAGCTTTCTATCATGTCCAGCCACTCAGCAAGATGCACACACTGCACTACAGATTAACCTGCTGCCAGTTATCTCTGGGTCACAAGCCTTAGCTGAGCTGTGGTGCTATTCTCTTCCATGCAGAGCACCAATCCCTCCACCCGCATGCTGCTTCTGGCTACTGCTTCTTGCCCGCTACCTTCTCCTGCAAGAAGCTATCACCTTCTTTTGGCTAGGTTCACCTCTTCTTCCCTCTTCCCAATCTATGTATTTTCCTCTCCTGAATTTGCCCTACCTCCTGTATTCCAACCAGGCCACACTCTTCCCCCTTCCTCTGACTCCAGCCCCATACTGCACAACAGAGCACAGGCTGGGTTTATCTCCTCAGCCACGTGCAGCTCAAGACAGCCTTGTTCTCCTTCATCTCACCCAAACACAAAAGGCAAGTCAAACCATGCAGCCCAACTACTAACAGGCCTTTTTCTCCTAGGCTATGCCACCTGGCAACAGCATGGTGCTACCACCTTTTCTACTCAAATTGTTCCCTTTCTGCCACCCCCCTCACCCCCCCCACCNACAGTCATCTTTCAAAGAGGGAAAGAAGCAGCAGCTACCAGCTAATTCAGCTCAGGTACCACAAGAAAGCATGTGGAAAAGCACACATGGAAAACTCTCTGAAACCCTGGAAGATGAAGGGCACAAGATCATCCCTGACGCCATGCCACGCCAACTGGACAGCATTTTGACTACAGAGCTTGGTGTGGGGGACATGCAGTCGGTATCACAGATTTTGCTGACCTCTCTGTTGAGCAAGAATGAGTGAAAGTACCAGAAGGATGGTCACACAGCAGTGCTGAGAAGGTAGGAAAGGACAGGAACAAACGGGCATCCCGTTGACTTCACCTGGTTTTACTGAACATTCACTGGGAAGACCTAGAAGGGGAGGCTTATCCTGGTGATACTACTTAATTTGGAAGTGTGGAAAATAATGTAGAAGGGTGCGTTGGGCAAAGGGCAAGAAAATAAAATAGTTTTGGCCAAAGGAAGAAGGACAGACAGTGCCTCCAAGCAAAGATAATTCATCCTGAGCTATGCAGCACACTGGGACTGCTTGATAAAAAGCAATGTGCACAGACATGGAGGGATACGCCTAACTGAGCAAGCCACAACCAAGGGGAACTCCCAGACTGGGCAGGCATCTACAGTTTGAGGTGCAAGAGAGCACACCAGTGCAAACTACATGGTGTCCAGAGCATGCAGTGCCTGCTCCATCCAGTTAGGCTGCTCTGTTGGCACGTTTGGTTAACCAGGGGGAAGGCAGAACAGCACAGAAGAAATGAAATCATTTAGAAAGGTCAAGATTAGCTAACACAGGTCACTTACCTAAACAGTGACATCGCTAACAGGATGAGGAGGTCTCCAAAGGCTCCGAACACTAAGGAAAGAGAGGGATCGAGCAAGAGAATGACCCAAAGGAAGGAATTAAATCCATTACAGGAAGCTAGGAACATAACAAGGCCAATTCATCCCAGAGATCGGGGAGGTTCTCTGCAATGGATTTGTCACCAAGCAGGGGAAGCATGCCAGAGAGGTCTGTCCAACAGTTAAACCATTTCTCAGGTGGCATAGTAGAAGCCCTGTCTGCTGTGGACTTTTGAGATTAGACAGGGTAAATTGCAGAGAACACATCTCTCCAGGTTCTTCCGTATTAGAGAAGAAACACACCAGAAGGGCCCCAGCCAGTCTGAGCACCTCCAGCTTCTGTGATCAGAAGGAAAAAAAAACCAAAACAAACCAGAGCATAGAGGAAAAGCTGGATTCAAAACCAAGCAGCTAGTAAAAAAAAAATAAAGCAGCAGCAAGGCAAAAGGACATTTCAACAGTCCTCTAAACTACCAAGACAGCCAATCTAAACCATACATAACAGGAAGAAAAAAACAACGCTGTTTCTTCATGACTTTCAAGTCCTCAGCGGAAAGCTGTCTTGGGAGACAGGTATTGCAGTGTATTTCCACACGTTATGGAAGAAAACTGGAAGACACGAGGAATGAAACAGTCCCACCCACAGTCCATAATATCAAGGGACCTAAAAACCTATCCTGAAAAATCATCCCATCTTCTATGATGGAATAGGACATTCTCCAAGCCATGCAAACACAATCCCCACAAAAGCCACGGCTATGCTGGCTTCTGCCCAGCCAAGCCACTATCTCCAGTGTCCACCTAGGGCTTTGAAATACACCACCCCTCCCAGAGACCAAAGGACCACCACGTACACTCGCATGCTCTTGCTATCGCTGGTCTGACTGCTGGCTATCTTCCTTGGAAAAATGTATCATATCCTAAAGGTCCCACACCGACACAAGAAACGCAAACTTAAAAAAACAAAACCCAAAAAACAGCCCACAAACTTCTAAAGTTGGATTCTGTAGAAAAAGCAAAAAAATGTGCAGGATCTGCACTTTTTCCAGCGGGCCCCACATGTTTCCTGCAGTGCTGATCCGACGGGGTTATTTCCCGTACAAACAACCTGTGGGTCTGTCCAGGTTAAACTCTCACCCTCCGGCTCGCCAAGAGGACCCGACTTTTCCATCCCGACCAGGACAGAAGCCTGACCGCTGCCGTACCGCACCGCCACGAACCGGCATCGCTCCACAGCCCGCTCACTCAGCAACGCGCCTCCCAAAAGCTTTTGGCAAAGCATATGGTAGCGTTTTATGACAGCGTTAGCAGGCAATTTGTATTTCTTGCCTTTGCCTCGGCAGACAGCCATCACCCACCGTGTCCGTCCTTACGCCTGCGGGTTGCGGGGGGGCACGGTACCTCCTTATTCTCTCTCCTCACTTCACTTCCACACAACTGCACGCACAAACACACGCCTGCAGAGCCTTGAGAGCAGACCGAAGCTTTCGGCTGCAGGGACGCAAGGTGTTAACAACAAAGCAAGCAAATCCAATGGAAGTCCAAGGAGAAACCCAGCCCGGCTTCTCCGGCCGAAGACGCCCTTGTCCCCGCACCCGCAGGCGGCGAGGCTCGGCGGGGCAGCCCGGCCCGACCCCCCCCGCCCTGCTCGGGGAAGGGAAGGGAAGGGAAGGGAAGGTCCGGCCGCCACACGCCGCGGGCCCGCAGAGCCCGGCCGCCTCCT